>MU889593.1:0-84141 GCA_036418205.1 Ostertagia ostertagi
ATGACCCACCGCATCCAGCCTAGCATGTGAAATCTCTGCCGGAGCGGTCCAGATGGTTGCTTGCTCTACTCCGTTAGGCCGATGTCAGCTTTGCGAATCGCGCGATTCGCGAGCGTCTGTGTCGCGTCGCGGCCAGCGAACCACTCAGTTGGCTGGTACCCAGCGCGACCGCGGACGCTAGCGAATCGCGCGAATCGCTAGTAGCGAATCGCGCGATTCGCAAAGTCTGACATCGGCCTTGGAACTCGTTTCCAGCTCGCAAGCGTATGTACATGTGTATGTTGATTATGAAAACAATTGAGATGGTCTGCCTATAATTTCTTCTTTTCTTTTTTCATGGCTACCAACATCTAGGGTGGAAATAGGTGACAATAGGTGAGCATGCTAAGCATGCGCGCGGTCCAGGGATAAAATCCTGTATAGCACCACGTCCAGGCCAGCCGCCTTCCTTCCATCGTGGATCCATGAATTTTTACCAGACTTGTCTAGAAAAATAAAGCATTGACTTTCATATTGACAGAGCTTGCATGCTGTTGTGTAGGCCAATTTACGTTCAAAATGGCACTAACAAGAGAGGTCGTTCAGGGTGTGCCAAGCTTTTTCAAAATGGTTTCTTGCATGATATAGGGGCACATGCAGGAACCACAGAACCATGGTTAATTTTTCCTGGACGGCCCTCTGAGTACCAGAAAGGAAGTCTCTAGTTCGATTGCTCGTGGTGACAAGTTTTTGCATCTCGTGTTGACGTTACCATATTCGCGCAAAATGGAGTTAGCATGAATAATTAGTGCCAAATTCATGATTAGGAACGTCAGCAACCCTTGCAAATAGACTTTGATTGAAAAACTGGCAAAAAGGTGTGGTCAGGAACCCCCTTCTGGTATTCAGAGGGCCATTCAGGAAAAATTAACCATGGTTTTGTGATTGCCGCATGTGCCTCTATATCATGCAAAAGACCGCTTTGAAAAAGCTTGGCACACCCTGAAAGACCTTCCTTGTAAGGCTCTGAATGGAGGTAGAATGCGTAGCGCGTCTTAAAAAGGAATTGATCAACCAACCAGGAAGGCACCACCGTCTTAACCTTTACGACTGTTTGATATTTATGACAGATTGCCGACTCTGACTACCGTCTGCTCCCAACTCAAGCCTCTAGGAGAGTTTTTACAAGTCGAGTCAGGCAAAGAATTCTCAAACGGAAGCGCTAAAAAATGCTTGGATCTTGCAGCCATTGTAAGAATTAACGGTGGTAGCTATTGGTTAATGTAAGGACAACCAACCTGATCATACAACAAGCATCAGCGAAGCCCGCATACCCTATGGAATCAAGCTCTGCTTTGAAACAAAGCAATCCACAAATGCGCTCAAAGGCCTGATCCTTGAGCGCTGATCAGCCAGGGTCAACCGTCACGTGTCGAACATTTTGGTGGATTGGTTTGCGCAAACCAACCACACACCCACAGCTCTCGATGGGGCCCAAGGTCCCCCGCTTTTCATTAATAGAGTTGAGACAGGAATCCGTTTGCGCCAGCAAAGCGCTGCGTGTGCGTCAGCCTTGGAGCTCGCAGGTATCATGCCGACGCTGGAAGTAAGTGGAGCGCGGCCGAAGAAAAATTTCAAGCGGAATAACCAATTCGTGAACGTATTTTTTTACTTGTTGCGTGTAGCTTCGATTTGCCTGAGGTGCGCTTTTCAGAAAAACTCTACAAGGATTGACCGAACTTTCGGACAGTACTTCGTGAGCAAGTGGAAAAACCACGAATTCTAAAAAGAAGTGCACCTTCATACTTTGAAGGCCCATAATATCTTCGGATGCGACCTGTTGGAAGGCCTGTCAAAAGTTTTAAAACTTTAAATTTTTCTCTATGAAAACGGATGAAAAGCATGTGATTGACCCCTTTTAAAAAATTGTCACGTTCAACATTTGCCGTGCAAACGATCTTTTTGCTTTCAGTGCCCATGACGCACGTCATTTTCATTTCTGTGAATGCACTTTTTTTCAGGTGCAGATAATAAAGAATTTGCTCCTTCTGACGAGCACCAAATCCGTTTTTCAAAATTAATTTTCGAAAAATCACACATCACATTGCGGGGGTTTTGCCGCAACACTTTTGATAAAATCCTGATGTTTTTGGGCTTAAAGCGACATAGCTCACCGTCGTTTTCATTTCGATGAGCACTTTATCATGAGTGGAAGTACAAGTACTGTCTTTCTTCAAGACACCAAACAGTTGTTAAAATTAAATTTTCCGAGAAACACCGCATCAGAACATGTGTCTCATGAGTATTTGAGCCGCACATCGCGATTTTGAGCTTCAGTAATAATAACTTCCTCAGAAGCTTATTGGGAGTAAGAAGACAATTTGAAGCACTAGCGAGATATACGCCTACTCATGTATATTACAATTACACATCTGAGATATACATACCAAAATATACGTCTTTGAAGAAACTTTATTTTCATCCGAAGAGTCAAACGTTTATTAAGGATGCATCCAACACTTTCTCTACTGAGTAGAAAAACATGCGTATGTTAGCTCTCTGGGCATAATAAATCAAATCTAATCGGTCTCACAAAGTAAGTCTTGCCTCGGATACACACGCGCGCGCTGTGCTGGCAGTACCTCAAATTCGCCACCCCTCCCCAGACCAAAAGCGACCCCTTCGTATCGCATCAAGTTCGAACGGCAGGTGACCCGTGTAAAGACACCTCAAATACAGTAATGAGAAAAGCACGCCTGGCCTTACTGTTAGATTGTATTTGTAACAGGGTAGGAAAGTTGTTTTGCTCAATACGTCTTCGTAGTTCCACATGGTTAACGTTATCATTAGTCTACTACGCAATTTCAGAGTGAACTGATCATGCCGACGATGTTCTCTTCTTTTTATTGCACGGTAAAGGTACTATGTTAATTTGTTTTGTGTTTCAGACTCCTTACCGTCGAGTGCACACTTAGTAGACCTTAGTAAGACGAATTTCCACAAGACATGGATCCAAATCCGGAACATACACATCTCTACTCGTGCAGTAGATGGGCCGATCAAGATCCCAACGAGGTACTTCTTCTTGCTAACCCTTCACGTTCTCTCCGAGGCCACACTAACCAGCCAGTATCAGCCCATAGATCCCACTTTCTCCATGTACTTGATGAGGGAAATATAATAGTTTTTCAGTCACGTTACCCTTTCCGCCCCCCAAATCTGGTTACTGTGACACTAAATTTCTTGGAAATTAGTTTTCTTTATCTCGTAGGTTATCGCTGAGTATGTTCGCATAGGAGAAGAAACTTGCAAAGAACTCCGTTTGTTGCCTCATCTCGAAGATCTGCCTTATGACGTTGGGAGCATATCAGGTAGAGTGGACCCAGGCAACTCGCATTGGCAATGAATAAGTAACACAATAAAAGGAGACGTTTTCCAGGTAACAGCGACTTTGCTAAGGTAGACATTTGGGGAGAAGTGAAAGATCACCTGGTGATTCTGATTCATGGCGGTTTCTGGCAAGTGAGTATCGTTAGTTCATCTAGTACAGGTCAAAAGAACCGTTTTGCTTGCATTTGACTGCCCCATCCTGTCAATTCATTAGCCTCTAAAACATATAAAACCCTTATGGTCCCCTGGTCAAATACGTTCAGCCAAACTGACCTTATTTTCTTGAGTTTGTGGATAGGTTGAAAGCATCAAATGGAAACTGACCGTCGTCGCGATTCACTAGGAATTCAGAATTTCAGAGCATGGATTGCTCCCTATAATCGCACCCTTTTGGGACGCGCCACACCTTCCACTTTCACTCAGGAATATAGATGCGATTGAATACAAAATCGTTTCAGACAAATATTATACCCATAAACAGACCACGAAGATAGAGCAATAGGTTTCGCTGGGCGGAATTCGATAGAGCAATAGGTTTTGCTGGGCGGAATTTGATCCAAGATATCTCAACCAAGCACGTGGTGAGCGGTGTCCTAGCCACCACAATTGCTGTATTCGAATGGATCAATAATGCGTTCAATTGCTTTGTCTCTGGTGGACGTAGCTAAATATGATTTTATTCCTCTATTATCCTCTGTAGCAGCGATTACGGCAGGTTCTGCTGGGGTTTGGAGTGGACGTGAGGATGCTCAATGGTGCGCTTGTGGCGAAAAAAGTAGAGAAATCCGTCAAGAAAACATAAACAGGACCTCCTTGCGTGACCGTTGATTTTCACTCACGAACGGGCAGCGGCTGAAACAGCGGGCGTATGGACGAGTTCACTGCAACGCGTTTGGTGGCGCCATGCCAGTCCATGCTCCAGTCGAGTTGCTTTACTTGTCTTGCTCCTGGTGTAAACGTAGGTGGTCCAAATAAGCAGCTGGACCAGTGGGAGGGTCGTTCTGGGGGGGGGAGCGCTTTTGAAGTCTTGCTCAGCAACCAGCGCACCTCCGGTCATGAAAGCGCTACACCTCTCTTTTTTGGCAACTAACTGCTTCGTGCGGCGCATATACGTACTTTCTCGTTCCGTCTCTCATTAGCGTGATCGCTTCTTTCGAAAAGTCAAAACGTGGAGGAATTGAAATTTCACAGCTAATTCGTTATAAACCAACAGATAAATAGACTGGAATAGGTGACTTAACTCACAAAAAATGCACTGAATAATCAAAAATTAGTAAATTTCAAATAATAAAGAATGGATCAAACACATGAATGGAAATGAGAAAGGAGAATTCCTACTAGCCTTTCTTTTTCCTCTAATAATACATTCAGGAAGGCACTAGGAAACTCATAAGTCCAGCTGCAGTACACCTGGTAAAGCGGAATATGGCTGTGGCGTCGGTGGGTTATGACTACGCCAGCAGTACTCATCTGATCTCTGAAGTGGTCCAGCAAGTTGTAGTGGCAGTGAAGGTAAGCAATGAAGCTGCCCAGTCCATGAGATGTTTTTCCTGATTTTAGTGAGAATTAGTGGGTAAAAACCCACACTCCAACTTATTATTCAGTTCTTACTCAGCAAATATTCACATGTGAAGTCAGTGGCTTTGGCTGGTCACTCGGCAGGAGCACATCTAGCATTCAAAGGTTTGCTTGCTACAACTGAAACTTCTCAACGATTCACCTTGCTTTTAATTTATGAACGTTTTCCAGTGTTCAGCCAATTACGCTCTCCACGTATCCAAAAGCTAGTACTGTTTGCCGGCGTTTATGATCTGGGTGACCTCCCCAACTGCGAGATTGGAACCCTTATTGGGTTGGCCTCGTCCTAACTCACCAGGACAGCTACTTAGCTCTTCCATTATTACTTTCTTAAGGTTAACTCCAGAAGAAGCTAAGAAGAACTCCTGTAACGCGTCAGAATTACCCGGATCAAAAGTTGGAATTCTGATGCTGGTTGCCCTAAAGGTATATCTCCAAGACATTCTCCATTCCTTCGTTTCCTTTTAAGTCAATGATCGTTGATACACAGGATTCGCCCAAAATCATCGAGCAGAATAGAGCGATGGGCGAAGCTTTGAACGAACAAGGTGTTGCCGTTGAATACCAGGTTCGTCCTTTTCTGGTCGAGTGCAATACCAGGAAAACTTAGAAGCAACACTACCCTTCAATACCAACAGGCTTCGAAAAGAATACCATGAAATTAACTGTGTCACCGCATCGATAGGCCCAGGGGACGGAGTGGTGCAGTGGCAATTGCCGCTGCTTACCATGCGCGCGGTCAGGGGATTAAATACTGGGTTGTCCATGACCTTAGCCAACCGAGCCTGCCATCACCAGGGAAGGGTCAATTGGCACCAGGCTTGTATGGGAAGGGAAAAAAACCCTGACATGTGCACCGGTTGACCCACGCAACTCACTGCATAGGCCAAATATAATAGCATTCAGATTACCATCACGAATGTATAATTGGAAGTAGAATGCCAAATGGGATTTATCAACAGCAAATGCTTTATCCTTTATTCAAAGATCTTGTGCCGGTCTTTTGCTAATTGGTCCCATTCATAGCTGGAGAATAGGGTCAGAAGTTCAGCGCTAGTTGTATCTGTGAAGTTCATGACGATGCATTAAGATATACAGTAACAGTAGGGAAGATTCGTCGGAACCCTTTTCGTTGTTCACACTTTTTTTCTCATAAAAAGACCTAAGGTGAACTGAAGATTCTTTTGTGCCGCAGATTCTCAGAACTCAAGGATCTAGGAGGCGCAACATATCAATATTTGAAGGGAGCTATTTAGTTGAGGCAAAACAATGTACGAAAAATTGTTTTGGTGACTTTTTGACTGCTACTGTGAATTTGACACAATCTCCTTTGAGTATTTTTCGAATTAGTCTGCTCTACAGTATCCTTCTTTGAATGGTATGTCTCACAACCCTCACTGGCTATAACTGATATGACAACTGGTAAATTGGGACATGAAGAGCGATTTCCAAGAGCTACGTTGGAAGAGATGTTACCAATGAAGCCGGGGACAATTAAAACTCATGGTGAGTTGCTCATAGCTATGAATGTGCAGGTCCTGAGTGAGAAGCGAATCCTCTCCTCACTCCTACATCAATTTTAAAGACTTAATGATGCATTCGTGCATCTATCGTATTCGAGAATGTCCTCGAAACTCGACCATATTGGAATGAAGGCAAAAGCAGCCTAATTTACAAGTCATTGACACAATCTCCTTTGAGTATTTTTCGAATTAGTCTGCTCTACAGTATCCTTCTTTGAATGGTATGTCTCACAACCCTCACTGGCTATAACTGATATGACAACTGGTAAATTGGGACATGAAGAGCGATTTCCAAGAGCTACGTTGGAAGAGATGTTACCAATGAAGCCGGGGCCAAGCACTGTAGTCAGCACGACCCCTTCTTTCCTGAGGGAGGTCTCTATGAAGCCCCCTTACGGTCCTTTTTATAACGGGTCCTATTGGATGGTTGGAGGTGGTAAATCTCATCGTATTCGAGATTTCCCTCTGAAACTCGGAACCATATTGGAATGAAATGCAAAAGCAGCTAATTTACAAGTTCATTTAGGAGTTCCCGGAATGCGACCATTTCAACCTCATACATGGACTTCGGATAGAAGAAGAAGACCAAACGAGAAAATTTCTTGCATTCCTTTAGAAGGACTGATAACTGACAGCTGATTGATCATACCTCTTTCACCAATTGTTTATTGCTTATTTATTTGTTGTTGCTGTGTTTTTTGGCACCATCGAAACTTCACTCTTCTAAGCGCACAACTCTACGCATTAAAGTAATTTGGAAAAGCATTTCCTGGTGCACTCACCAAGAGAACAAGAATTATAATGAGAATCATAATTTATGAGGCAATCGAAAATATAAGGGTTTTAATGAGATTGTACATCTGCAAGGTATAACGATGCAAGAGAATTCCTAGAGAGAAGAGCAGCTATACTTTCTTCCCCATGACGACTATGCAGTAACCGCAGTGGCCTGGCCTCAAAAAAAATCAATATCATGTGCGTTTCATAATAGGACTCACTTGGTTGAGAAATCGCAACGAGCGCTCAAAGCCGTTTCAGGATCAGGTGCCAAAAAAGAGTGAGCTAGTGGTGCCTCCCTGGCCTCAAGCACAATATGCGCGACTCTGTAGCGGCTGAAAGTGCGAAGCAAGGCGCTAAGGCCTTGCCATGTGTGTTGCCGTGCTGCCATACTTATTAATCGCTCGATGCGTGGGTTTTGCGCGCTCTCGTGCACATACTCTCTCGCGCTTTTCCTCTCCTCGCAACAAAGTCATCCCTACCGTTGATACTTTTTGAAATTTTTCACGACTCCTCTCCCCCTCCTTCATGGGCGATTTTGTACGACCCCCTGTATGTAACACTAGTGTACAGACAATGTATGCCACCTTTTATACTGAAATCTTTGATATTGATTTCTATGCACTTTGAAAAAACCGCTGCATTCTTTTCGTCTTGAAAAAATAACTCAAGAAACTAAATAAAACACCACACCTTTTCCTCTTAGAAAAGAATCCAAGTAACTACTAGGTTGTCCGAAAAGTTCTTGCGCATTTTCTTGTTGACATTGCGAAACCTTTTGCGATCGTTCTGAAACATTCACTGGTAAACGCATGTAAGCGGTGGTTGATGTTCTCTCCACAGCATTTCTTCCAAAGCATTTCGCAGCGTTTGAAGCTCAAAGATCGCCTGTCACTGGAGGTATGTTTGACTGCTCCTGCCTTTATAAGCCCGCAAAATGCGTTGATTGCAGTGGGAGTTCTACGTGTTGCGATGAATCTCAGAACTACGAACTATCTTTCACATTATGCCAATTATTTGGTTGCCGAGTTCCAGATACTTTGGAAAAAAAGCCACAAATATGGTCAGCCTGCCATCCTCATTGAAGAGTGTATTCTGAATTCTATTGGCGAGAGTGGCTAGTGCAATGCACGGTTATTAGCGGAGCTCTTTCGGTGCTACCAGACCACAATGGCTGTTCCTCATTATCGCCTCTTAAATAAAGTGAAATTATGGCGAAAGGGTATTCTGAGACCTGACTGACCACAGGCTATTGAGACCATTAAATTTTGCAGGAACATTTTGACTTTGCCGCCCGTCTATCGCTTGATCCGCCTACTTTGTTGGTGGTGTCAAGAAGTGGGATCCGCAGATAACTCGCACGCCAAAGCTTTCTCGGCATGGTGTCCGGAAAATCGGAGAAACTTCACTTTATGTCGGCAACACTCGCCCACGAATTGCGAAGAAGATTCAGGAAAGGTCTCCAGGCTCGTTATGGAATGATCTGACCCACTTGATGGGTACAGCAAACCTGGTAGAGGCGGGCTACCATACGCTTTGCCGTCGAAGGTACTGAAATAGGGGCAGTTCGATGACTATGACCTACTCGGAGTCAACCCCTTTGAGCTTTTCACACAAAAGGCTCCGGATTTCTGGAGGGCCGGCAAGCTGAACTTTCCTGCTGGAGAGCAACGTTCCGACGATTATTGTGGTTTATGTATTCAGCAATTGTTGGCTGCACTTAAGAATAAAAACTATTTCGAAAAAAAAGTTGCCAAATGCGCAAAGACTTCCCCGACAACCTTATATATAACACCGCACTTCTTTGGCTCCAACCAAAACCTACTCTACAAAGCTCGCTAGAGGATAATATCAGAGGTCAAATCAGACCTCAATCAAAAGCACAATCGTCGGATGTGGTTTAGAATCTCATGATTGTCTTGACCGGTGTCGGACAAACGTTGGTAGTGATATGATTGCGGGTAGTATGGGTATTGAAGCAATGATGAGTGAAATGTATTGCGATACTGACCGTCCGATTCGCACCATCAACGTCGCGTTCGCTGATCGCAAGCAGGCGACGAATGGGGATACTGAATTCTAGACGAATTTTTCTTTGCATAATTTTCGGTATTTCAAAATATGGAGATGGGTCTTGGATCACCAGGGCTCAGACTTTCTATGTGAAGCTCATTTGTTCTCAAACAATCAGAAATGAAAAAGTTATTAAGTAAGAAATAAAACTGCACTACAATTTTTACCTCCCTCTTTTCAGGGGTATAACTTCCTTCATATTCAAGCTTTTGAGCTAGAGTTATATAAATTGAAAAGATCAAGTTATCCTCTCTTCAACAATGGCTAGTCAGTCTCAGAAAGCTAGTTAAAAATTAGCACACTGGATTTTTTTCTGTGCAAATGCGACTTTTCAACCTTTAAACGATCATGACTTCCTTCAAGCTCATTGATTTCGCAAGCTGAACACGGTATGACAAACTTCAGGATTAAAGCTCTCTAAAAAGTGCACCAGCATTTCTGAAAAGTCAGTAGTTCCAAAACTGGTCCTGTTGCGACTTTTTTGGAGGGCCATTCTTCAACCCATTTCCCTTGAAACGCGGGTTTTTTTTTGAGGTTTCACTGGCCGTAACCTCCAAGGGAAGCAATTTCGTGATGAACATAGGTTGTGTTGGAGAGCTCCGAGCATGCGCTTGCACTGACATCCCCTACCATGGTGTGCCTCCGAGAGAGTACGACCAAACCCCCCCCCCCCAAACACACAAGCTCAATCAAATACGACCCTCGCTGGTATTTCTCGCAATATAGGGTTGACCCTGTTTCGAAGTCCTGCTAAGCAACCAGCGCACCTTTCGTCGCGAAAGCACCACATCTCGCTTTCTTGGCAGTCAATTAACTGCTTCGTGTGGTGTACATGATTCTCTGATACACCTCCTCCTTATCATAATCGCTGCCTTTAAGTGACAATTTCACCTTCGACTTTTATTTTTATAGAATAAAGCACAAAGAAACACATTCAAATTTGTTCATATTCAATTTATAATAGATCAAATGAGACGATAAGTTTCACTTGTTTGAAACATCACTTCATTACAAAGATCAAGGAAATTCTGCTGTTTATGAGGTCACTGGAAGTAGCTTCGCCGCCCATGGACATTCTTCGCTGTGCTTTTCTCTGTCCAGGATGTAAAATTTTGCATCGTCTCTTTGAAATGTTACCTTCTCTGGGGTTATGAGTCTGTAGTAGAAGAAGCAGCCGCGGCAGTATTCCTTAAAGCCGAGTTTTTACGATGAGTCAACACATTCACAAATCAAGTAGAGATGGTCAGTGATGCATGAATGAAGAAAAAAACCAAAACAGAAGCAGGTCTCGAGATGCCTTCCTCTCCAAGATTTCCACATGGATGCGATTTTCATTGGTCCTACCTCTCTAAGGCTAATGATTACTGAGCTAACCATCTGGAGTCAGATAGAGTCAGACGACGAGAGCCTGCCCATTGGTGGAAGCGGCGCGTGTCAGCCCTGCTCGGCAGCTGAAATCATGCTCTTTGCTGCGAAACGCGCGTGGCCATCACCCTTGGGAGCAGGGTCGGTCCTATCGTTGCTACATTCCGGATTTTTTTACGACCCCCCCTCCATGGGCGATTTGGTACGACCCCCTGTGTCTAATTTTTATGAAGACACAATTCATACCAATTTTTTATTCCTTTTATCTTTATAATGTGGTTTCTTTTCACCCTGGAAAAGTATAAAATAATAGAACATTTCAACTTCATGAGATCAGGACTAATCAAAGTGAAGTACATCCTTCACGAGATCAGGACTAAACAAAATGCCCAGGCTCAGTCCCAGAGACGTTTCTACAGAGTGTCCCCCCCCCTCCCCAGCCACATTGCGCCCAAAATCTTACTGGTGAGTTGAGTCTTCATAGGAGATTCAGAGTACGTCACTAAGCATTCTCCGCTGGAGAAAACGGGAGGGTTGTGGCGTCATATTATGGAGAAGTGGGGGAAATGATTGTGCCGAGAAGGTAGTGGAAACGCGTGTTGACAGGTTTCGAATGTATTGAATCGCGCGCTGGATGCTGCAATGGGGCGCGTTTGTTGAATGGAAACAGATGTCGAAATGGGAAATTGAGAAGTATAGGAACTTTTCCTTTGAAAATTTTAGGTTCCTCGCAAGACGGAGGTATATTCTAGATCACCGACGGTCATCCCTCTTGAGTAGAGCGGATTTGTTCTCAAAAAATCTGATATAATTAAGTTATTTAGCGAGAAATGAATTTGCACTACAGTTTTCACCTTCCTCTTTTTAGGGCTACCAGTTTTGCTCCGCCCGCTATCGCGCGCATCACACGGCAGGCTTCAGTGAAACTGAAAGACCCATGGAATGTCAGCATGAGGCCCTTCATTAGCCACCTCACTATTGAATGTGTTAGATTTTCCCAGTTTCGCTGAGTCCATCCGAAATACGCGTATAACCTCTGGACTGAACTGCATAATTCCTCACGCACTGAAACATCGCAATTCTTCTTGACTCAGATAATTACGTGAATAGATTGCCTGCAGTCCTCAAAATAAAATAATAGCTGTTTACATAATGAGGAGCTAAGCCTATCATCTTATTTACACTCACATTATTCAACCGCCGAAAAAGGATTACGGTTTACTGATTGGGCCCTTTGGAACAAATTATCATTTTCTGATGACTTATTATTCAGCAATAGCCATTAAGTAAGGCTGTCATACCCTGAGTACAGTGTGCACGTAATCGAACGCCCTACAGCCACTTATCATAACCACTTCTATCACCCATCAACAAGTGCCCGTCCCATCCCACATGACACCTGCGAGTATGGACGCTCTAGTCTCAACGCAAGCTGCGTAACGGAATCGACGACATTTGCATTCTGACGCGCCTTATCAGCCCTTATCAGTTGTAACCACTTTCCATCACCCATCAACAATGTGCCCGTCCCACCCCACATGACACCTGCGAGTATGGACGCTCTAGTATCAACGCAAGCTGCGTAACGGAATCGACGACTTTTGCATTCGGACGCCCCTTATCAGCCCTTATCAGTTGCTATCGCACCCATTCATATACCACCATTGTTCCGGGACCACCCCACACAACACTTGTAAGTACAGACGCTCTAGAGCCAATATGAACGACAAAACGAAATTGGCGATCCCGCTTTCTAGCCCCTCTTATCAGCTATTATCAGTCGTTATCAGTTCCTATCACATACCACTTTAGTCCCCATCCCACCCCCTATAATATATCTAAGAATCATGGCGCTATCGTTGCTGTGACCCGAGCTACGAATTTCGTGACAAACACACACACAGACCTACACACACACAGACATACTTAGCGAATTATATATAGAAGGATAACTTTCTTCATATTCGAGCTTTTGAGCCGTGGCTATTTGATTTAAAAAATTCAGATCATTTTCTCTCCAATCGTATCTGACAATTCATCGGAAGCTAATTTAGTAAAAATTTAACACGTTGGAACTTTTTTCCGTGCAAACGCGACTTTTCAACCTTTAAACGATCATAACTTCCTTCAAACTCATTTATTTGGGAAGCTGAACACGGTATGAGAAGCTACAGGATTCAAGCTTTTCAAAAAGTACACGAACGTTTTTGAAAAGTGAGTACTTCAAAAATTAGTCCTGTTGCTACATTTTAGGGGGGTTCGCGGAACTATTTTTCTGAAACCGCGACTTTTCAACCTTCAAACGACCATAACTTCCTTCAAACTCTTCTATCTGGGAAGCTGAACCCGGTATGAGAAACTACAGGATTCAACTATTCCAAAAAGTACTTGAACGGTTCTTGAAAGTGAGTAATTCAGAAATTAGTCCCGTTGCTACATTATTTTTGAGGGGCATTCTCCAAGCCATTCTCTTAAGAAAGCGGTTTTTTTTAGGTTTCACTGGCCGCAACCTCCAGGGAAAAGATATCTTGCTGACCATAAGATGTGTAAATTCTCAGGCGCTGTGCGACTATATAGCCCCCGCCTTGGTGTGCGCCACGCCTCCTCGCACCCTGAATTCGCGACTCATGGACGCTCATTCAGAAGCGAGCAGCTTACAGGATTCCTAGCATCAACATCTTGCTTAAACGTATTGTGACATTTCCATGTTCGTCATAGGCATAACTCCTCCACACTTGCTCAAATTATTCTGGTCGTGGACCCATCTCATGGATAGGTATACTTCTTCTTGAGCGGGCTACAAGCTGCAGCCTCCCTTCTGGGCAGATCTTCCTTCTCTATCATTGCGCTCCTGAAACATGAGTTAAACTGATTCAGTTAAGAGAAGATCAATGAACCAAGAAAAAGTGCTCCCATGCTTGGAAAACCAGAGTCTGGCAAGCCAATCCGAAGTGAGAGAGCCAACGACGCCCCCTCCAAGTCCACGCTCCCATAAACAGAACCCCCTCACTGCAAGCAACAGGTTGACCCGCATTCGGTCCCTCCTGCCTTTCGACAACGAATAAATTCCGATTATACTTCGTCATTTGACACTGAAAATGCTCTCTTAAGCGACAATCAAAACGAGTGAAGAAATTGATCAACCAGTAGCAGTAATGTCACCTCATTGCTGCTGCAAAGAGTTCACGCAGCCAACCATTCGATTCCGAAAAAGACTCAGCTTCCACGACATCGCGACGATATGTAAGTTTATCGGATCTTCTTCTTCTTCTTCTCCCTGGCATCAGTCTCGCGCAGTCGCAGAGTACGTTGCTCTTGTCGGCCCTCACCATGTCGTTCTATCCAAGGCATCTTCTGCTGTGGTCCTGACTTCAATGAGGTGCTACCTGATGATGTTTCTCCACTTCTTCTTTGTCTCTTTGCGGCCGCTTGCCTTGCGCTTCAATTCCATTGCCGACCCTATCTGATATGATGTTTCTTGGGTAACTCCTCCCATTCCAGTGCAGGCCCACCCACAGCAGCTCTTTACCTCCCTTCTATCGCCAAACTCTAACCACTTTTCCTCGGACTCCAGGTCTTCTTGGATCCGAGTTATAGGAGTAGTGGGAAACTCTGCCTATTTCGATGTAAGCCACGTCCATCACCAGGATCAGGCCCTTCATCCTTCTCCAAGTTCTGTCCAAATTTTCCTGCTTTCTAGACTTCTCTCTGTATCGAGGATTTGTAATAATAATGCCCACTTAAAGACAAGCCCCGGTATTAATCTAGTGAGGGCGCTTTGTGCTGATGACTGAGCTGCAGGACAGCTTGAAATAAGAAGCGAAGCAAGAGAAGCCTTTGAGATATCTGAAATTGAAGCCTTGGCCTTCGAAAGGTCGTACGTGAAACGACGGCGAGGCAGGGTGGCCAAAGAAGGCAAAACACGCGAGAGATCACGCCGTTTGAGAGAGCCCGCCGATATCGAGGTGGGTGGGAAGCGTTGCGACGAGAGTCGACGGTTGCAAGCCCGTAAGGATTAGCGTCCTGACCGCGCAACATTTGCGGCGAATCTAGATCTGGAGTGATCTAGATAGGTACGGACCTTGCGATTCCCCTCGCGTTATCCTTCTCTCAAGTCGGGCTATCCCCGGAGATTGCCTTTGAGGACACGCAGTGCCTAATGTGGACGAATCTCGTCAGTTCGGTATGCTGAGAACGGCTTATAAACTGCACTTCCAAATCTATCTTCTCCTGCTCCATTGGTTTTCCCGTGACCGACCAGTGAACTTTTTTATTCAGCACCTCCTATTCAGACAGCGCCACTCCTACCGTGACAGGGTCTCCCTAGTTAGACTGATAGCTTAGTCTTTACTCATCTTTACTCACTTTTCCAGCCTTTGGGTTTTCTGTGCGCTATAAAAAAATTCGAAGCTTTGCCGTTAGCACCGCCCAATACGACGCATTCCCTGCCTCGCTCATATATGTGTTTTGTACTTTTGACCCATATCCCACCCATCTCAAATTTGATATGGACTCCGTAGGTTCTCCAGTAGTGCCGAATTTTGTGACAGGCGAACACACATGACACACCAGACAGACAGGCTTTGCGCGATCATAATATTATATATATATATATATAGTATATATAATATATATATATATATATATATAACAATACTATATATATATATATATATATATATATATATATATATATTATTATATATATATATATATAATATTATAATACTATATATATAATATATATATAATATAATATATATATATTTATATATATAGTATAATATTATATATATATTATATATAATATATATATACTATATTAGTATATATATATATATAATATACTATATAAATATATATATATTAGGTTGGCAGAAGTTCTGCAAACCTCTTTCTAACAATTTTCTTTTTTTTTCTGAAAAAATTCTATAAAGTACATTTATGACTACCAAATGATAGAGTATTCTCAAGGCCTTCAATCAAAGTGATATAAGTCTGGCAGTGAGTATTCAAAAATTCAAAAATCTCGACCACTTAGCAAATCGTACCGCGAGTCACTGTCTAGTTAACAGAATGTCTTACAAAACCAATGGATTCGTGTAAACAGAATGACACTTACTGTAGTAGCTTCTATAGGCATGCCGTCACGCTCCACTGTCTCACTTTACCAGCGCTTCCGATCTTTGATAATTTTTATAATAAAGCACGACAGCATCCATCACACTCCATTACAGCTAGGGCTCTTACAGAAACTCACTACATACCCTCGTTATGGGCACATTGTGTAGGCAGTGCCTAAGATTGTGGAGTACCAGAAGCGGGCCGAGGTAGCTCGTCAATGAGCCCCGTACGCGACAATATTCATATTCTTTCATGACATTGCGGATCACCATGACCGAAAACTGAGCCCGGTAAGGAAATGTCTGGAAGTTGCGCAAGATTTCCTTTTCTCTCATTAGCGTATCGCCTGGTCGAGCTCGTAAATGACTGCCACCCACATACCATAGAAACTTAAATCATCATCTTCGATGACTAAATAATATGATCAACCCACTCCAAAGTGCAGGTCGCCTCTCTTCGCTCGGATCCTGCCTCCCCGCTGAGTATAGAGTATCAATGAAATCATTTCTGAGCGATTGAGACAAGTTTTGGGGGGGTGAGGGAGGACCCCCCCCCACTCCCAATTAAAGGTAATATATAATCGCGGTCAGGAGTTGTAACCAGCATTAAAGTAATCAATAAATTGAAAAAGTGTTTGCAGGATCTTATTCTTTCCAACCTAATATTATATAATATATCATATAATATATATATATATATATTAAATATATATATAATATATATATATATATTATATATAAGTAATACAGTAGCGGTCCAAAAGTCTTCGCCGAATGGTTTTTCGACTGTAATTCCCTTTTGTGATCATCGGATTTCGCATCTTTTTTTGCGCTGAATCCAATCAATATTCAAAAATTTTAATATGTTTTAGAGATAGTCTACTTCACCTAAACGGCATATTCGTTTCGGATCAGAAAGAATAAGAATGGAAAAATCATTCCCCAGAAATTTCTTAGCGTATGAGCAAATTCCACCGTAGGTTTCAAATAACTAGACAACTAGCAAGCTTACAATTTAACAAAAACAAAATCTCCCATGATGCATAACAATTTGGACAGTTCCAATACTTCTTATGATCTCTGTTCGCTGAAATACTAAACAAAGTCTTAAGTAAGGAGTCAGTTTCATTTTGAATGCCACTACTACCTAAGGCGCAGAACTTCTCAACAGCTTCTCTTAGAAAATTTTGACTGAGTTTCCGGACTCATATCCCTTACCTGTCCAGGGGTCTATTCACCGAAGGTAATCTCCTACTCTCTCACCATAAAAAATTCTCCGATGGCGTTCGGAGGACATTAGTGTGAGTTGCCCTTTCGCTGAACGCGCCATGCTGGCGAAGCCACTCCTTCAAGTGAAGTGTGATTGCTTTTGGTCGCAGACTAATGCTGAGAAGGCGAGCCTCAGTCGCGGGCAGCTGTCATACATGTGGCATTAAGAGGCTCCTTCTTAAACCTCAAACTGTAATGGGCTGCCTCACCATGATTGCGATACTGCGATTAGTCCGGCGGTAAACTGGTCGGGGCGAAAATGTGGCTACCACACCTAAAGTGGGGATCCCACATAGGCTACAACGTCCCTGTGGACCCAAGACGAAGTAATTCAAAAATGTTTGCCTGGCGACTGAAATAGAATGGTCCGGTCCTGAGGAAAACGTTCCGATCCAAGGATTAGCTGCCGTATGTAAAGCTTGGCGGAGGCTCGCCGTGTGGTAAGTCCGTAAAAGAAGTTTTACAAGCCGCACAGAATTAGAGAAGTGGTGAAATGCCGCCGTATCAGATAAGATTCTAGAAGGAGTTTTCGTATCCATCTCAGTATGAAACCGCGTTACTGCTGGTTCGCTTCCTAGCACTAGTGCGACAAACCATCCAACACCTTCACCTGTGAAGGAAGTGGCCTTCGCCAGCATGGCTGCGCTTTCAACGAAAGAACAATTCCACACCAATGTCCCAAGACGCCATCGAAACATTATGGGAAGGAGTAGGCGATCCTTTGGTGAAATAGAATCCGGGAATATGGGCGAGAATCCGTCAACTTTCAAAGAGAAGTGGAGGAAGCTGCCCTGAAGTAGGACAGTGGCATTGCAGACTGATTCCTTACTTAGGCTTGTTAGTATTTCCAGCAAAACGCAGAAGATCATTAACAAAGTATTGGAACTGCCGTGTCATTCATCATGCGTAAGATTGTTTTTGTTGAATTGTAAGCCTTGCTAAAAGTACATTTGAAACTTACTTGGAATTTTGCTCATTACGCGAAAATTTCTATTGAAATGATTTTTTCCATTCTAATTCTTTCTCATCGGAAACAAATGTGGCGCGTAGGTGAAGTAGACTGTCTCTAAAACCATATTAAATTGAAATTGATTTGATTCAGCGGAGAAAAAGTTACAGTCGAAAAACCAAATTTCGCAAACGTTTGCACCGCTACTGTATATACGCAGTTGGCACGCACGCATTGGCCGCCGCCGCAAACCACAAGATCTGTGGCGAATTTTGATGGTGGTGCGACGAAAATTTCAAATTTGGCTGATACAAATACGAATACTGAAATTCTCCGTCTAAATTCTATGCGCTCTTTCTTCGTCACCATTCCCGCCATTTGCTCGGTCGCTCGCCCCCGGCAATAAATTCGGTTGGCAAACTCCGTCTAAACTTCGGTGCGTGCCCTGCCGAACCAATAGCAATTTGGCCTCCATTCTTTCGCGCGACCTCTACCCCTTTTTCCACCGGTCTCATGGACCTCTTGAAACCAAATTACGCACTTTTGGCAAACTCCGCCCCAATAGGTGCGTGCCTCTACCCAGTGATAGCAGTTAGCTCTTTTCCCTCACCAACCTCTAACGCCGTTCCTCCCGCTATCTACAGGACCTACTTGCAACCGACATTGCGATACCTTTTGGCAAAACTCCGCCGACTTGGGTGCGTGCTCTACCCACTAATACATTGACCTCCTTTCCTTCGCCGACCTCTACTTCCCTTTTTCCCAGCCTGCGCTGGACTATCCTTGGAGCCGAGTTATTGAATATTTCCGTCGCAAACTCCGCCCACTTTGGTCCATGTTCCCTCCCACCATTGACAGCTGGCCTCCACTCCTCCACCGCCGCTCCATCCACCTTTTCCGCGCTCAGGGAACTTCTTAGAGCCAAGTCACTGAATTTCGTCCAAACATCCGCCCACTTGGCCCAAAACCCCGCAGCCTACCATTGGCCCTTTGACCTCCACTTTTCCGCACCCAAACTATACCTTCTTTTTCCCCACCTCCGGGACGCTTCTGAACAGAGTTCTAAAATTTCGTACGCAAACTCCACCCTTTGGTCAAGCTCCGCCCACCGATGACAAGCTGGCCCCACTTCCCCCAGCCCACCTCCCATTCCACCTTTCCGGCCTCCCGGACTTCTTGGAGCCGAGTTTTATAATTTTCGTCGCAAACTCCGCCCACTTTGGTCAGGCCCTCGCCCACACAAGATGACAATTACCCTCCACTCTCCACCCACGCTCTATCCACCTTTTCCCCAGCCCTTCCAGACTTAACTGGGAGCCGAGTTATAAATTTTCGTCGGAAACTCCGCCCACTTTGGTCAATCCCGCCACACATTGACTACTGGCCCCAACTCCTCCATTACACCTTCTATCCACCTTTCCGCTCTTTACGGACTTCCCCACCGAATTATGAGGGCTTGGTAAAAATGCTGTACACTTCAGAGCCGCACCCGCCCATTCTGGCAGGCCTCCGCCCACGTCATGTATGCGGGAAACACCTTAGACATTGCTTCCCTTACAGACCGAATTCGTTTTCTGCTCTGAGCTTTCTCCAAACCGAGTTATAAAAATTTTTCATAAAGCACTGCTTTTTAAGAGAAACGCCCGTCCACACGCGGGGTGGGTCTCCTCTAATTCATTACTTACCAATGGCACACCTAGCCCACTTTTGGCCTAGTTTTCGAGGTCGTTTTTTCACTGAATCGAATCTTGTCCCTTTGGTACAATTCATTTCGACGACCACGTACTCTGTTCCACGCCCTCTGTGGGCGGGCTCCGCCTTGCTGATGTGTGTTTTGTAATTACGCGAGACGACACCCTGCCCACCCATCCCAACACTTGACCCGGTCCCTGTCAGGCGGATCCCGAGGAGCCTTAGGAAATTTAGTGACAGACATACAGAACGACAGACAGAGGGACAAGAACGACAGAGGGACAGAACGACAGAGGGAGCAGAAAAACGACAGACGAAAATAGCGCCTTTATAGTAAGTAGGATGTGGTATATAATATAATATATTATATATATATATATATATATATATATATATATATATATATATTATATATATATATAATAATATATACCAGTTTAGCTGCGCACGCATTCGCGTGTATCACACAGGACTGCAGTAGTATTGAAACAGGGCCATCAATATTTTTGTAAGGCTTTTTGGCAATGTTCGCCCACCTCGCTTCGCGCTCCCACCCATCCGTCCGACCTCCCTTTTGTTGTTGCACTTTTTCCACCTTTTTTCGGTTAACGGGACATTGTGGGACCTAGTCGTAATGTTTCTTCAATAACCCCACCCACATTGGTGCATGCTCCGCCCGCCAAAGTGTTGACCTCCTCCGTTGTCAGACTCTGACCACTTTTTTCCCGGTCTCCAGGACTTCCTGGAACCGAATCATATGTTCGACGCAGAAACTCAGTCCACATTGACGCACGCTCCACCCACTAATTGCAGTTGACCTCCGTTCCGATGTCAGACTCGATCCACTTGTTTCTCGGTTTCCAAGACCTCTTGGGACCGAGTTACAAGGTTTACTGGATAACTCCACCCACTTTTGTGCATGCCCGCCCACTAACAGTAGCTGGCTTCATTTCCTTTGCTGATCTCTATCCACTCTTTCCCGGTCTTCGGTACTTCTTGGAATCGATTTATAAGCCTGGCTGCAAACTCCGCCCACTTCATTGCATGCCACGCCCGGCGCATTTAAAATCTCCTCCTCTCCTAACCTCTACACACTCTTTTTCCGGTCTCTGGGTATCTCGAAGCCGAATCATGAGATCTTCTAGGAGAGGCAATGAGTCATGAATTTTCTCGACAAGCCCCGCTCACTTTGGTGCATGCGAATTATAAGGGTGGTAGCAAGCTCCGCCCACTTCGGGGTGTGCCACGCCCAGCATTTACATTCGACCTCCCCTCCACCTTTGACTTGTGTACACGTTTTTCCGGTCCCAAATTTATTTCGGAGCCGAATTATGAGGTTTTGTGGGGAGCGAAATCGAATTATGTATCTTCGTGGCAAACCTCGCCCACTTTGGCGCATGCCTCGCCCACCGATAGCACTTGACTTTCATCTCTTCCCCAACCTCCAACCTACCTTTTCCCATCTCCGGAACATCTTGGAACCGAGTTGTGAAGTCTCGTGGCGAACCCCTCCCACTTTACCGCATGCCCCGCCCGCCAACGGCAGCTCAGCCGTTACCTCCGCAACCCTTATCCACTTTTTCCCGGTCCCTGCGACTTCTAGGAACCAAGTTATGAACCTGGTTGCAAACTCCGCCTACCTTGTTGTACGCCATGCCCAGCCTTGACATTCAGCTTCTCCTCCTCTTCTAATCTTTATCCACTGTTTTCCAGTCTCTAAGTCACCACGGAAGAGATTTATGAGCTCCTGTAGGAAACGTCGTTTACTTTAGGAGATGCCCCGCCCATGTGGGTGGGCCTCCGCTCACCTCATAGATGTTGACAGTACCTTAGACATTGCTTATCTACACATATTTTTTTTCTACTCTGTAGGCCTCCTCCTAACCGAGTAATGAATAATTTTTATCATTGAGCACAGGTTTTTCAGAGAATGCCCCGCCCACCGAGGTTGGTTCCCTCCCATTCAATCAGGCTTACTAACGCACACCTACACCATCTTCTGTCCCCAGTCTCGAGGCTGTATTGTGACGGAATTTGAAATCACGGTCCTCAGTACAGCTCATCTCGATGCAAGCCACTGTGGGCGGGGCTCCACTTAGCTGATGTCTGTTTTTCACGAGATGGTGCACCCATCCCAAACTTGACCCGGGCCCTGTAGGTTATTGTTCGCTTAGTACCAAATTTCGTGACAGACGGATAGACAGACAGACAGACTCAGCACATTATACAGGGTGTCCCAAAATTATAGGCACATATTCGGAGCGTTATATTTTAAGCTTGCAGACAGAGAATGCCGATTGAATTTATATATAAGTCAACTCACATCATGAATATGAAACAGCCCAATACCGAAATGTCCTTCAATGCAACGAATGAAAGCCAGTAGTCGCTTCTTGGGTTTCGCACACGTTGCAAGCAGGCACTCCTCGTTGATTTGTTGAGCTTCCTTCAGTGCTGCTTCCCGTTACTCAAAATTACGATGACAAACGACAGACCTCCTTTCACTCAATGACCACATTGAGAAGTGAGGTGGATACGGACCCGATGAGAATGATGGCCATTCCTCGGTGCGAGCGAAGTCGGGCTGCAACCGGCACCACTCTCGGATCAACTCGGCTCTGTGGGCCGGAGCGGTCTCCAGCTAGAGGCGTCTCGGGTTATTTCCAAGGTGGGAATCTGACTGAAACATCACTACGCTTATTTCAGGTGTCCGAGTTTGTTGATTATTATACCGAAATCGACGAATAACTAATGGTCTCTCACCACTAAACGTGGGGTTCCTTCAACCCAGAACTGAGGCCGAGTTCGATAATCTGCAAACAATCTTCCCTCGTGAAGTAGCACTCTAAGCCTTTCTGGCAGGAATGCAATCGTTCTGGTTATTGCGGATCCGCTCAGCTGTGAAAAATTTTCCTTCAAAATAAAAAAAGAGAAATGCGTGTCCTTACTGAAGCAGGTGGACAACTTTCTGCATTTTTCACTCCTCTGACACTTGTTGGTATCGGGGATGAGATTGCACTCCTGCACATGATAACAGCGACCATGAAGTTCTCCACTGACCACCTGCCCTGTCAGCGACTCATTTTAGTCAAGCTCCTATGGGATTCTTCCAGCGTCGTCGGTTGCGGTCAATTCGAGATCGGAATGTTTCAGTCATCCTTGCCGGTCTTTCTCCCTCTCGCAGGCCTATGCATGATAGGCATTGTTTCCAAGTATCGTCTGATAATCTTTCGCGTAGCCCTTGTGGGAACTTCGAAATATTTCCATTGTCCTTCGTTGAGGGACCTGCCTCGTGCATGCGAATGGTCGCAGGTCGCACTGAAAGACCTTCCGCTATCCTAAAGGTAGTAGCAGCTCCACCCAACCAGTGAACCAAATTACAAGAAGACCCTCTTGCAGAATTATTCGTCGGCAAACGAACTGAAAATATTCGAGTTCTTTTGCTGAATGAAATTTTGAATTTCTGTGCCTATAGTTGTATATGTTAGTTTGTTAGTTGTATAGTTGTATATGTATGTTTTAAACCAAATGCCCAGGTTTCAAAAAAGGCGGATTTGGAAAATCTGTGCCCATAATTTTGGAACACCCTGTATATAATAGGGATATACCAGTTGGGATATACCAGTTCGCTCCGCACGAATTGGGCGCACAAGACGGTTCTGCGGCTTAAATTCACAAATTTGGCCCGTTATACTGCGAATGTTTGATACCAAAGCTAGTTCTATCCGCTCCCTTCTCGCGAAAGCTTCCGAATTCTTCTTCGTTGACCTTTGCCCGCTTTTTTCCGGTCTTTGGACTGCCTCTACTTCTATTTATGAATCTCCTGATAAGCTCCGCTTATTTCGGTGCATGTCTCACAAACCTTTTTTTTCCTCGCCAATCTCTCCCACGTTTTCCCCGGTCTTTAAACTGTCTCCATGGCAGTTATATGTTTGGGATGGTGGTCAAACCACGCCCATTTTGATGCATGCTTTGCCCGCCAATGGGATTTCACTTCCTTTTCTTCACCGGCATCCTATCCATTCTTTCTTGATCCCTGGAACCCCTTGCAACCGATATATAAGTTTGCCAACACACTCCGCCCCACACCGGAGCAGACCCTGCCCACCGAAAGCAGCCGACTTCACTTCCCTCGCTGGCCTCTAGCCACTTTTTCCCGGTCTCCAGGGAAACTCGAGTCCGAGTTATATTGCTTCGTCGATAAAATCGTTGGTGCATGCTCCGCTCAAGCAGCCAACTTTTTTCTTCTGCTGACCTCCACTCCCCTATTTTCCAGTCTCCTCAACTTTTTGGGACCTATCGCTTTGTTAGCAAATCCGCCCACTTTTGTGCACACCGCGCCTACCATTAACAGTCAACCTCCCCTTCTTCTCTAACCTCTATCAACCTTTTTTCCGCTCTCCAAGTCTTCTCGGAACCGAAACATGGGCACATGTAGGAAACGCTGCGTACTTAAGGGCACGCTTCGCCCATTGTGGACAGGCTTCCGCTCAAGTTCTATACGCTGAGAACACCTTAGACATTGATGCGCTACGGTGACTTTTTCTGCTCTAAAAACCTTCACCTAACTTAGTAATGATTTTTTTCATTGAGCCCCGCTTTTTGGAGAAGGACCCAGAAAAGCGGGGCTTAATGGAAAAACACCATCCATTGAGGATGGCTCTGCCTAATTCGATCTCACTTACCAATCCACACCTTTACCCACTTTTTCCCCAGTTTTGAGGCTGTTTTGTAGGAGAAATTAAAATCTCGGTACGGTTCATTTCGATGCACGCCACGCCTACTGAGGGCGGAGCTCCATCTGGTTGATGCATGTTTTGTGCTTCGCGAGACTTTACTCACCCATCACACACTCGACCCGGTTCCTCCAGGTAGATTCCAGGGAACTAGGGATTTTGGTGACAGACATACAGAACGACAGACGACAGGCAGACGAGAGACGACACACGAAGCGCTTCATAGTTGAAGTAGGATAGTAAAGACTAATGGTCGACAAGCTTTGGATCTTGCTAGATAAGCTGTTAAACACTTCTGATCTTTTTTGGACAAGGCATTTTGAGGACCAACGACCGATGCTTCTTTTGAAACTTTATGTACAGTGCAGGGTTAAGAGTGCGTTCAGGAATTCTCGACACGCATAGGAGGGTATAGTATCGGGCCGGCTTGATGCACTAGGACCACCACTGTCGGAGGAGTCATCAGGGTCAAGTGTGCGTTGAGGAATCCTCGACAGGTCACGAGGGGTGGGAGTATCGTGTTGACCCACCGGGAGGAAGAGATCGGGCCGGATTGATGCAGTGGATCACCACCGTCGGAGGATAAACATCAAGGATCAAATCGATGCCACGGAAGGCCAATGAACTTCTAATAACCATGTCACCGCCAACATATAATTTTAGTGACTCAGAGGGATACTCATGGAAATCTTAACCACTTCAATGTTTTATCGCGACACAAGTTGAAGAATTCGAAGTTCGCACGTTTTTCAAGAGTATTTTATCTTTCAACTGAGTCCTCGGATCTGAAGGGATGTGAAGCACATGGTGCACCCCAGAGTAGGCCCATTTGTTGCGTGCGCTTTACTTACGGCTTCTTGGAGAAAGAATCTCGATTCAGGAAAAATCATGAGGATTCTTAATGGGTTCACGTGAATTTGCAGGGAGGAATACACTATTTCACAAGAACCGCAGCCTGCAGCGTCAAATTCATAAGCATGTAATCGTGAAAGTTGAGATAGGCTCACACTTCTTGGAAAGTGAAAAGCACAAGAATTCCGAATCTGCTCATACTTTAGTATATAATCGCCCCTGAAAGCAGCTATAGCCGTTAAAATAGTGCCAATGCAGCAAAAAAGTATGTACCTTTCGGCGTTACTCAGGCGAAAATCCTCAACGTGGAAATTTTCTGAATAGTGGACGTATTAAGCAGTTCTAGCAATTAGTTAATAGAGAAAATCTTCTAGTTTCTGAGGACGCACAAATTTTTCAGATCACATGAGATTAGCTATGGGTTTGGCTTTGGAAAGTGTAAAAAATCGCATTCATCACGAATTTTCCTCGTTAATCTTGCGAATTCTCAACGTGGCCATTTTTGAAATACTGGACGCATAAAGCTGCTTCAGCAACCGTTAGATCGAGAAAATCTTCTAGTTTTCTCTGCCATATTAAACTTGCAGGTTTGACGGAAATGAAGCAAATTATGGCTCCGGAAAGTGTAATAGCTCGTGCTCATCATGAATTTTCTTCGTTATTTGATCTAAATTCGTTATTTCTTACAAATTATTGTTATTTCAGTACTGCCTAGAAAGAGCTCTTTACATCTCCCAAATCTTCTTCCGGACTTAAAATTTCGTCATACTTTAAGATAGCCATAATCATTTGAAGATGTGTTCAAATTTCAATAGTCGATAAGCTGCTCCAAGGCCAAGGCAAAAGATCAGTCAACACCCAGCTTGCTAAGGCTTATAAGGCTTCTTTCAAGCAAAAGGGGGTGCGTATTGATTGAGAACTATACACTGTGTAGTACCCAGAATTGGTAAGTCTTCCGAAGGAAATAAATAAAGAAGAGATTTTGTCAAAGTACGCTATTTTTAGTGACTAGTTTGTCGTTTTTTGCTTGTTTGGTAGGAGTCATCTACAATGACCATTCCTTGACTTTTTCACTACTGTACTTTTTGAGTTTTTTGGTGGTCGGTGGGGTAGCGGGGCTTTTTTATGAACAATTTAAGGAGCTATTGCATTTGCATCTATTGCAGAAGAGCTATCATTGCGAGCAAGGAGCTCGCAATGATAGCTCTTCTGCGCGGGTCACTGTTATCGGCGGCGTTCATCTTTCTGCTAATTCCTTAGGTTTGTTAAGTCTTGGTCCGTTTTTCTCGCCTTCACAGAACATCAACGCCCAAACTTTCCGAAAAGCAGTTGGAGGACTTTAGAGGCTAAGAGACTTACTACGCCTTAGTACAGGGCGTCGTGAGGAACCGCAAAACACACACCTTGATCAGACAGCTTCTTTACGGACACCGTTCCCGCGAACATTCTATCGAGAACCACAGCCGTCACAAGAAGTCGATGTCAAGTTCAGAAATTTGTCAGCTAACGTTTTGCCGTTTTGAATAGCTATAAACGTCACCGAAACAGAAACTTGACATACGAACAATGGCAGGGTTTGAGGGAGTTACGCAAACTAAGATCTAACGGTTCCATACGCATATCTGTTAGTGATAAAGGTGGTGAGTCCGTAGTTATGCCACAGTCACTTGACCGTGCCATAATTGAAGCGCATTTGCGGGACTCCTCCGTCTATCGACTTGTGAGTGAAAAGGACTTTTTGTTACTAAGCAAGCGACTCAATCATGTATGGTTGTGCACGGCAAAGTCAGCAGGACTTGACAAAAAGTTCATTACTGGTCTCAAACTAGACAACCCAAAATGTCCGGTGTTCTACAGCCTCTTGAAGACCCACAAGCTTGCTTCTCATGATATGCTGTCGATGTCAACGGATACGTACAAGATTCGTCCTATCATCAGTTGTGTGGGGGGACCAACCGACCGAATATCATGGTTTCTAAACAGCATTGTGAGCCAACTTTTGCCTATGGTTCTCTCTCACCTGCCCAATACAAATAAGTTCCTTGAAATTCTACACTCTTCTCACATTGAGGAGAGTGCAGTGATGGAGTCATTCGATGTAACATCACTTTACACTAACGTCCAAAACGAGCAAGCCTTGCAAGCATAGTCCGAAATGCTCGATAGGCATATGCATAGTATACGATCATTTGGATTCAGAAAAACGTGCATAATGACTCTGATCAAGGAATGCTTAAATTGTAACATCTTTAAGTGGGCAGGAACATACTATTCTCAGATTAGAGGGCTCGTCATGGGTCAACGCTTAGCACCTGTCCTTGCTGTCTGTTTCATGGGTAAAATAGAAGGACCGGTGCTTGAACGTCTACCTTTGATGTACTGTAGATATATTGACGACTGTTTCATTATTACGTCGACACAATTCGAAATGGATGAGTGTTTCCGACTAACGAATGAACAATCACAGTACATCAAGTTCATTCGCGAAACACTTCACGACGGTTGGTTGCCCTACCTCAACACGCAAGTCAAATTATCCAGTGGCATCGCAAATGTGAAGTGGTACCGCAAAAGTAGCTCGAAAAACATTTTGATTCACGCGACCTCGGCTCACCCAGTCGCTCTTAAACGTGCTATTGTTGGAAATATGTTTAGAACCGCAACCAGGGTGAGCAGAGGAGATGTTGAAAGACGTGAATCACGACTATTAGCTACATAAATAGCCATTGCAAACGGCTATGCGGTGCAAGGACACCAAAGTGGGCATATCTCCCCAAGAGGGGTACCGCGCCAAAGCAAGTTACCCTTATGTCTCCCCTTTATATCTGACGAAGTGAGCGCTGCTATTCAACGGAGTATAGAAGAGCACAGTTGCACAACGATGTTCAGTTGGTCAATATTCCCAACGAAAACATCGGACGGCAATTGGTGCGAAACATTCTCTATGATAAGCAGTGCGTGTCAGACGGCTGTGTTATTTGTCCTTACGGTAAAACTGGGGATTGTGGTTATAGGGGAGTGATTTACCAAATCGAATGCCGGGCTTGTATCTCAACCTATATTGGAGAAACAGGAAGGGTTGTAGCCATCCGCATCAAAGAACATTTGGCTAACATGAGGCGCGGTACTCGTTCAACGGCTCTTGGAAGACATAAAGTTGAGAAGCACAATGGCGTTGATTTCAAAATAAGATGTACGGTGTTGGCGCATGAGACGGAAATTGTTGCTAGAAAGGCATTGGAAGCATTCTTGATTTCCGCTAGGAATCCAGCGATGAACGGCCGGGATGAACGCCCTTCAATAACAAGTGATCTCTCGCCGTTTATACCGCACTGCGAGCTCTAGAATAAAGCGGACGTTCGCGGGTCTCCCAGCGATTACGCGAATCAGGAGACACTACGGTGTGCCATTTCTACTGACCGCGGCTTTTGTGCGGAAGCGGGATTCCCGCACAAACGGGTGGAACCCTGGGTGAGTTCAAAATCGTTTCTTTATGTTTCTCGTGGGACTCCGGCGGAAAGTCGGAACGTCGCTAGAGGAGATCAGCGCTTGGTCCGATCTAGAACGTGAATTTCAACCTTGAACCCGCGTTTATCCCTCAGAAGACGACGATTTTATCGAAAACGTCAGGCCGATTGAATAAATGTTCCACCTATCAACCTCGAAAGGCAAAGAAACAAATACAAATTTGAGGAGAATTGAACAACTTCTCATAGTTCGGCTTGTGAGAGGGTCTCCATGGGCTTCGACCTCTGGGGGAGGGAGATGGGGTGGTGTCGGATTTCCGAATTTTCCTCGACGGTTCGCTTTGACCCTAGGTACCGTATCACTTTGCTGCGTCACTCTGGACGATGTGGGGCCATAAATATGTGCAAATCAAGTGGTCCAGTCCAAATCAGGAAGGTTGAATGGGACAGCAACTACGGCATAGCTTGATCACCAACGACTCTTTTTAAAACGGCTGTTCGAGAACATGCGCAATTTGCTACTGACTGGTATGGCCCGACAGGAATCGGTTATGTCAGAACTCATCTCATACATTCCATTCAACTGAAGTGCTCCTCACATAACTTCAGCTTCAAAATCAAAATCTCCTTAATACCTTGACACAGCGCGGCAACTAGGTTTGCCGCGTTTTGCACGCCGCAATGGACATTGGCAACTATATTTGCCACACCCTTATATTCAGTTTTTTCTGTGAACGCGCCATTCTTCTCAGGTTTTTGGGTCATTTTTAGGCCATACCACAACATAACCAAGGATCGCGCGGCTTATAGAATGACCAAATATTTTAGTTTGGCAGAAGTTTTCGGACCGGACGAAAATATCCGTTCAATTCAATTCCTCATTTTCTCTTCATTAAACACCGAACATGTAGATAAAAAAGAATATATAAGTGAGTACGAAGCTACATCGTGGTGGCAAGATATGTGTTTTTACTGAGCAACCACGTCCAAAATAATGAAATCACTAAAGCCAAAAGTAAGTGAAACTTGCCTTTTCAATGCTGTAACACATCACTCGACCGCACTTCACATGTGTGACCTTCCAATAAGTTTGACAGACCGAATAATCAGCTGAGAAACCATCTTTTGCGCATCGAAGTATTGCGCATTTAAGGCTCAAAATCCACAGATTTGTTGTAAGGCGGCGGCGCTCGCAGAACCGCTCTGGTCCCACGCGGCCAAAAATGCCAGAATGCGCGATGTCGTCAACGTGTTAAATAACCCGTTACATTCAAAATGGGATTTGGGTTGACAATCTTTGTGCGACTTGAACTTGAGCAAATGGCTTCTACCTCAGACAGGATGAATACGGTTGAGGGTTCTTCAACGGATGATCAAATAAGTTCTCCCGCGTGGACATTCACACTCGCCATGTGCTAGCCGTCTGTGCTCTCCGCGAGTACATTCACTCTCGGCATTACTCACGAACAGTGCAGAGCCATGATCGACCATTATTCACCCTGACCTCAGACTCTCACAAAATGCAGTCCTTGAAAAGGCCCGTCGCTCTGACTCTGAGCCCACTTTTCTCAACAGTAATGTTGAGAAAAGTGGGCTCAGAGTCAGAGCGACGGGCCTTTTATTCTCACAGAGGCTGGCTCAGTCAGAGCGACGGGCATATTATTCTCACAACTGTGAACATCCAGCATTCTTCTTGAATTCAGATAATTTAGCGCTGAATAGGATTGCTGTCAGTCTCAAAATGGAAATGAAATATGCCTATTTACATAAGCGAGGAGCTCAGCCTTATCAGTCATTTACATACACCATTATTTAGATCCCCGAAAGGATTAGCTGTTGAATGAGTTTGGGCATTCTTGATATTGCATTAGAAATGAAACCTATCATTTGCTAAAGTCTTGATAGCTTTCTTAGGTAGCTTCCTTAGAAATTTCTTGAAACCCTTGGATAGCATTTGGACCAATGTTTTACTACCACCTCATAGGAACCAATATAGGACGAAGTCACGGTTGTTCAGGTCCATGTCATTGCTGAGCTATGATGTTCCATTCGGTTCCCGTGTTTCCTGTTCTGCAAGATTACTCCGGTATCCAACTAATAATTGCTAAGTTATCCATAACGAAAACATGACTATCCATGAAGCATATCGAAGAATTTCTCTATCTTTAGATGGGCTACGTCGCGAGAAGCCAAATTTTTAACTCTGCTTCTCCCCTTTAAGTTCGAATGAGCTTGCCTTCCTGTGGTTTGACCCGCGTATACTAGCTACTCTACCCACAACACTTCGCTCTATCTACTACTATCGAATCTGCAGCAGTTTTCTCATGCTCCCCACGAATCGGAGATACGATTTTCGACGTAGTCACGACCACTCTTCGGCTTTATGAAATGGGTGACCTCCACGAGGAAGGTCATCAAGTGCACTTCATTTCAGAGTTGCGTTCTGTTCAGATGACCATTTTTTGATACAACAAGTCTGGGAAATAGTTCTGTCGGTGGGGTGTCACGTTAGAAATTCCACTGGTTTAAAATTCAAGTGGGGTCACTTATCGAATGAAGATAACAAAACAATGAAACCACTAGAGTATATGTGAGAAGCTATGAATATTTCTAATTCACTCAATAGATGAGTGGGATAAGGCCTCGACATAGAGCTGCTAAAAGTAGAATCCTGGTTTTCCGTTAAAAACACGTGTAAACCTCACCGAGCTCGGCGGTGTCACTTCCACCGCGACGCACCATGGGTGGTCTTCCACGCAGGCTCTTAGACAATCGCCTTCAGCATTGATACAAATTGATAGATTATAGTTGAAGTCGGTCATTGCCCCTTTTAGATATTCAGCTTGAATGAAGGTGCAGAAAAGAGCTTGATTGATCTAAAATGCAACACATGTCTTAACAAAATGAATGATTCTGTGCATGTTCCATTTTGTCAGCGGGGAAAATGCTCCCTCCTAAGTAGGAGCTCGCAGTGCGGACAGAAATATTTTTGATTACTAGAATAGGACTCTGACGATATCGCTCGCCTTAGAAGCAAATCATAATTGCCGATCCAATACTGCTGAAGTATGAGATCGAACAGGGCCTCAGCCAGGGTCAAGCGCGCGTTGCACAGATTTCTGAAGTTCACGGCCTCCCTTCTACGGACGTGAAGGCTACTTCAACCGTTGCACTTGATAGAGGCTCCGTGGGTAACGTCTTCACACTCTACGCTGGAAATCAGCATCCTTAAATGGTTTATCAGCGCGACTTCTATCAAGTGCGGTGGCCGCTATGTTGATTCCATAGGCTTGCCTCCTCAGACGGCGGGATATGATCGTTGGGCCTTCATGGGGATAGATGGTGGCAGTGCGAGGTCAACATGTCGCGCACTCCGTCTCGCTCAGGAGGCGGGACTCCACATGATATTTACTGGGTCAGTAAAGAAATGTACTTTTTGCACCTAATCAAGCATGCCTCGTCTGGAGGTACGAAGAAACGTTAATTATGTGCGAACTCAGAGACAAGTGCGAGGTGACTTAATCAAGGATGACAGCTTAGGGGTCATAACACCACCCAAACATCTGCACTAATCACGTAGAAACGGTATGAATTGGAAACTGATTTGAAAAAAAAAACTGTAAAATGGAGTTATCCCTGAACCTCATTTGTTGAATATATTCTCTTTAGCAAATCTTTGTAGTTGTTGAGGACTCTTTATTTCCAAGCTTCATTGGTGATCTTTCGCTTTTTACAGCTCAGACCTAGAAGAAGTTACAAGCATATCACAATTAAACAGCCTTTGCAGCACTTATAGCAAACGACGCGGGTTAACCGACCAGGCTTCTACTTTCAACTAAAGAATTCTGCAAACAACTACTTGAGACTGCAAAGTTGAGCTACAATTCGAACTAACACAACTGGCGACAATAGAATGATGACACTTTACTTTAGGACAGTTGCTAACCAAATAAAAAGTACTCAAAACGAGCAGTACGTGAATCTTTTCACTATGCTCGCATATATACACCGTTAACTTATGAGTCTCAATGCCTCTATGAGTTCCTCTCTGTTGTTCATTTCCGGAGACAGTCGCTTGATAGCGAGTGCTTCTAGCACTTTTCATTCCAAGGAGACATCCTTCAAGCGGTGAAGCACGATGACTTTCATGGCAGGAGGCGGTTCTTGTCCGTGGTGCTATAAGCACTGCGAAGGCTGTTTAACTGTGATATGCTTGTAAGTTTTTTCTAGGTTTGAGGAAGCTGTTATATCAGCGAAAGCTCACCAATAATGCTTGAAAAGAAAGAGTCTTAAACAACTACAAAGATCTGCTAAAGAGAATATATTCAAAAAAACTGATCCAGAAAAAACTTGATCTCGTTATTAACAATCAGCTATTGCTAATTGGTTAAAGGAGCCATTAAACTACACCTAAACGCTTCTACTGTGAAACAGAGCGCAAGGAGTAGTTAGGATCAAAATCTTTCATCGCTCGCTTTCAATGAGCACCTCACGTCTCAAGCAAAAGTTACTGTCCTGTCCACAGTAAATCAATCAGAGACATAACCTTCGTGTGTCTCCTGTATGACTTATCAGAACCTCTAGCTACCCCCTACTATTGGGTTGTCCAACAATTGCTGGCTGCGCACAGCGTCTACTTGCGAATCATAAAGCATAATCGTTCATTATAGTCACTGATGTATTTCGACTCCAACTTAGTTATCCCGACGTGGGTGTGACTTCCGAAACGTCCTGGCTAACGGCCTAGATGCATTCTTTGACATGCTACTATATCTCGCAATGACACTGATTCGAATTAAAGAAATATGAATTCAATCTAGAATCGGACGGGAATTATGGGACAGCCCAATGTTTTGCGAGACCTGTGGTGGAGGGATCATTTCGAGCAGAGGTTATTCACTATTTGAGCTATCATATAAGTAGTCTATATGCAAAAAGTAACCTTTATTAGTGCTGTCTCGTGCGCAACCCGGTTTTTCCTTTTTAAGACTTTCCTATTTATGTAGCCCCTCAGGCTTCCCCCACAGCAACACTTTTTCATGTTATTCACACCACTCAAACTCCCTTCCCCACACCGCCATCTAAGTTTTAACCAACTCTCTCAAGTCTTCCCTCTGAAACGGCAAGTCCTCCCTGCATTGCTTGAAACTGATTTTTTTTTTGTAGAAGAATGTTCCGCTGCGAAATCTGTTAGGCTGGCACGATTGAAATCTTGTTTTTGATCTTCATTCATTTTCATGACAGAAACAATAATGAAGCACACTAACCTGTAACATTCTCTTCATCTGCGTCACGCTTTCGTCACATTTTGTAACACGGAGCATGGATGGCTACCGCGTAGAGCTCTTTCTAGCACGACTCGAAGACGTGGACACTCAAATTTTGCTGCCGGCGCGGTTACGAATTGGATTGCTGCTAAGGAGTGTTGCGCTGACCTGGGTCAGTGATAGTCGGACGGCACCTGACCTGGGCTATATGGACGCTGGAGGTGGAACGCCCCGCCCACTCCTCGTTTTCTTGTTGCGTGATTTCCACGACATGTGGTTTTCCGTTATGATGCAACCAGTTTTGCTCCGCCCGCTAGCGCGCGCATCACACGGCAGGCTTTAACGAGACTGGGGGACTCATGGAATATCAGCATGAGGTACTCCATTAATCACCTCACTATTGAATGTGTTAGACCTTTCCCAGTCGTGAAGTCCATCAAGAATAAGCGTGATAACGTATGGAGGTGAACTGGCATATTATTCTCACAACTGTGAACATCCAGCATTCTTCTTGAATTCAGATAATTTAGCGCTGGATAGGATTGCTGTCAGTCTCAAAATGGAAACGAAATATGCCTATTCACATAAGCGAGGAGCTCAGCCTTATCAGTCATTTACATACACCATTATTTAGATCCCCGAAAGGATTAGCGGTTCAATGAGTTTGGGAATTCTTGATATTGCATCAGAAATGAAACCTATCATTTGCTAAAGTCTTGATTGAGTTCATGCAATCAACTGCTATCAAGTAAGCTGGTCATACAATGATACGATGTGCACGTACCACTACAAAAAGAATTTGTAAGTAGGGACGCTCTAGTGTCAGAGCAAGCTCCGTAACGGAATCGACTACTTTTGCATTCTGATGGGCCTTATCGGTCTTCATCACTTGTAACCGCTTTTCGTCACCCAGCAACAACGTTCCCGTCCCATCCCACACAACGCTTGTAAATATGGTTGCTCTAGTGTCAAAGCGAGCTGCGTAATGGAATCGACGACTTCTGCGTTCTGACGCGCCTTATCAGCTTTTATCAGCTGCTTTCGCTTTTAGTCATGTACCACCAATGTAACGGGACCAACCCACATAACACTTGTAAGTATAAGTGCTCTAGTACCAATATGAACGACAAAACGAAATCGGCGATGCTCGCTTCCTAGCTCCTCTTATCAGCTATTATCAGTTGTTATCAGTTCCTATCACATACCACTTATGTCCCCATCCATCCCCCCATAACATATGTAAGAACCACTTCGCTATCGTTACTGTGGCTCGAGCTATGAATTTCAGATCAAACACACACACACTAACAGACACACTTAGCCGCTTATATACATACTGTAGGATAGTTTTACATTGGCCGAATTCACCCCCTGACGACGCAGCGCTTGGCTCACGTGGTGGAGCTTTTATAAGCAGTGTTCAGCTGTAACTGTATAACTCACAATCAGCATTCCATGGTACACCGTTGTTATACTATATCACCATATAAGAACATGACTTTATTTCCGTGGATGTCTGGTTTTGAAGTCACCCTCTTTGAAGTCCGCCAATCTTTCTTCGCGAAGGAATAGGTCATCAAACGTAATGCATCCCGACACAACCCACTCCAAAGTTGTTGCTTATATGACGAAAATCCATTAGAGTTTTTACATTTCGGCAGTGCTTTGTGCTGTAAAGGTTTTATCAACCACAACACCAAGAGAGTGAGCAAAACTTCACTGCGGCTTTCGAAGTGGTGAAGTGTGTTTGGAATGATGAGGGACCGTTGTTTTCTTCCCCGCATTCTGGAGCTGGCATGACCAAAAACTTATGACGCTGAAGCATTCGCATCAAAACTGGTATTCGGAGCATTACGGTGCCCTAGACTACTTTTTTCTCCAAGAAAAACGAGCTATGTCAAAGCTAGCATTTCTCGCTGTTTGGAACATCTCCAGCTGAGCGCGGTCTTTCAAACTGAGACTTTCCTTTTTGGTTTTTCACTGTGGTCATGGAGTAACTTCTTCAGTAACTGTACCTGTGAAAGGAGGAGAAACCCCACAGTCGGCGCGAGGAGAACGTGGAGAAGAAGCATCAACCTAAACTGAAGATACATTATGAAACAATCTTTTACCTCATACCACTCAGAAGTTGCGAACACACTACTGAGGCCAAAGCTTTCCAGCTCAACAGTGAGGAGGAGGCAGCTATCTGTTGAAGCTAGAATGAAGAGAGAAAGGCATAAATGTCATACTTCTAATTGCTCGATGCTACTGATGATTATGTATAAATAATATTATAATTTTATAATACCTAATGCAAACGACAAAGTACTGTTAGTGCTTCCTCTACGAAACTGCAGCCTCGTGACGCGTTAGGCTACTGCGCTTGTCATGAAAGTACGGCTAGACACAGATGGGAATGCAGGCTACAATTTCGTACCATATGCCCTACATCGTATACTTGGAAAGAGTGGAATAAAAGCAGGAACTCGAGCTCTTGCCGCATCGTTGCCATGTGAGAAAGGCTTTATACCGAGAAGAGGGGAGGGAAGATGGGCGGGGTTTCGGCAGTGAATATATACCATTTGTATGTGATACTGTCACATATACCGGCTCACAGGTACCTGAAAAAAGCAAATAGCGAATATTTTCTAGAGAACAGTTAGCCTCAAATAGTCGGAGAAACCCTAATGAACGGTATAGGTGCATTCATTTTTCAAATGGCTTTCTTGAGACTCGAACGGCGACCATACTCTCCACGTAACGCATTTAGTCGCTTGAGATGCTTGAGCTCTATCAGCGCACCAGTACATCAAATCGCAGATCGGATGTGCTCCACTACGACGTGGGATAGCCTCTAGCAATGAAAATGATCTGATTTTGCGAAGTAAGCAGGACCTCATCGGAATCAAAACATTGAGACTCTCCGATTTCACTGGTTGTTCTTTTCGTAGTCGCACCATTTGGCTTTCACCTTACAAGTGCAGCAAGATGAAAAGTGACCACGTGGCGGCCAACTCTACTGAGTGCTGCCACAGTGCATTGTCGCATCTTGCAGAGTGACAGCTCGTCTCTTCTTTATATTAGCAGCTCTTTAATACCACTCTGAAAGAACAGGGGAGTAGTCAACCAATTCATTTAAAGAGCTCACTTGTCCCGCGCGACAGACCGCAGAAATTGCCACGGTCAATACTGCAGGGCGATCTCCAATCCCACTGTTATTTCTGTTTGATAGTGATGATTATATGACGACGGTCCTGATTCTACTTGTTTCATATTCGGTGTTTGAAATATTCAAATGGGGCACTTGCGATTTTTGCGATTCGCGCGACGGATCGCTGACTCTGACACCACCCATGTTCTACGACGTCCTCTGCATATGAGGTGTCATCTAATCTAGCAAAGGGAATAGGGCATCATCGGTTCGGAACTTTGATTCTGTCACCCCATGTTATTAGGCCGAGCAAAAAATGTCCGCCGCTTTTTTCGGGCTCATAGCTTTTTTTTGCTGACTGTCATCGATGATTATGATGTATCTGGAAGCGCGCAATCACTTGTACAATACTTGTGTAGCTTCGCTCTGGAAGCTGATACGCGAGCAAAAAAGTCTGCTCATGCTACATGAGTGCATCGAGCTCAAAACCCAGTGCCTCCGCATCTGCTCGTAGAATTAATGAAGCCTTAGAGGTTGCGAACAGGAATGTTGGTGAGTGTTTGTTGATTACGCATTTATTGTTATTGTTTTTGTTTGCCTTTGTCGATAAACATATGAGTGAGATGGAGACGGCGTATAGTTTTTGCTCAACCTGGTACTTGTTTTTTTTTACAGAGGAACCATATGGCACCTCAACTTCCCCTTCAATGGAACTAGCTATCACAAGTTTAGCCTTTACCTGCGCGAGGCATGAATGATAGGCTTCAAATTACGAAGTGGGGCATCTTGGTCGAAAACTTCTACTGAAAGGCTTCTTCTAGGCTGATCGACTACCGTATTATTGAGTTACAACACGGACGCGCATGCGTCTTTGGTACCCATTTTTCCCGCACATCCGCGTTTTGTTCCCAAATTTGTTGTGCTTATTCTGAAACACATAGGTACATAAGCATACTCAAAAACCACGTGGCCCACAGAAGGGCTAAATATTCTTGGATGTAGTCGAGGTTTCAAGGCCTTTCGTATATGTATGTCTGTAGAGTTCATTCCTCCCTTTCTTTCCGTAACATAACTACGTAGATAAAAACGATTGATTAAAGTGAACGCAAACTCATTCGTATGGCAGGACATGTGTTTCTACTAGAACAAGACGTCCAAAATAATTTTGGAAACAATAAAGCAAAGTCAGCACAATTGGCCTTTTCATGGTAAGTCAATTTGTCGAACCTCCATCACCGTTACTCCCGAGAAGAGGAACACATGAAACATTATCGATAACACTTTGTCGCATCTGAATTGCATATTTACTGCCCTTACCCATAGATGAGCCCTTGCCCATGAGCTTGCACCCCTACCGCTAGTTTTTGCTTCATGAGAACTCTACTCACAGATATGACCAAAACGAGCCGAGCCTCATTTGTGCAAGATCTTCTTCAGGATCTTCCTGATTCTATACACAGAATTGTTTAGCAGATCTGGAAGGCAGATTTCAAATAAGCCATCGAAGGCAAAAGTCAGGCTTGTGTTTGGGCATTATGGCGCCTGAAATTGAGTGTAGAGATGGGAGGTGGAGCGACAGTGAAGAAAAAACACAGAGAAACCGTCGACAAGACCGAAATCGAAACCCCATCTCTTCTAGCAGTAAAAGAGGCTCGCTCGGGGGAGAGCCACGTCCAAACGAGTTTTTCGGATATGCCAGCCGTTCCATCGGTTGATACGGCAATCAACCTAGCTGACCTCACACGTTAGGCCAGCCACGCACCACATCCCGCGATGGGCGGGACCAGCTGATGTAACGACCCATCGCTGAAAGTAGTAGGCCAGAAGCCTTGACGGCGCGCAATCTCGAGACAGGAGTGTGGCATCACCCCTCTGAGCGCATTCCTGGAAATATTAGTGAAGGAAAGGCCTTCTAAGGTCACCCAATCCTGACTCGTGGCTTTAATTGAAATAAACCTCCCATCTTGCCATTCAAAGGTGGGCGAAAGCGGCAAACATTGCACTGAAACATGGTGGACTGTTCATTGCTCAATGGGTCGTGGACGGTTCCATCCGTTATGCCGTTTTTCCTGAATCGGCTGATTCCGAGCCGGATTTTGCATATTTAAGAACAAGTTTCTCACGAAAAACTAAAGGCAACGATGAATCGATTGAAAAATTATGTAGAAGCTTCCAGTGACCATTTACTATAGTGCCCATTGGCTCGAGCACAATGGCACATGACCGCTACCGACTACCTTCATCGCGATGGCCGAAGAGGGGCAGTGGACTAGGGCTGCGTCTACGTATCAGAAGGGTCTATTTTGAGAAATTTCTTTCCTGGGGGCAGCTGCCTTCACGAGACTATACTCTCTGTGACCGAAAAAAAACGCTTGAGGTGTAATGTAGGCGCGAATGTCTTTTTTATTGGCTCCCCCTGGAACGCTTTGCTAAGGAAATCCCAGTTGTTCGTTGTGTTATTGTAAGCGAAACCAACGCCGACATCATCTGCTGCCCATAATTCTAAGTCCAACACAAATTGCTAAGCAATCATAAACGGATTGAATGATCGGTATCCAAATCTCACGCTTCCTTTCATCGAACAGCAGACAAGGTGATGGACGCAAGGTACACATGCGCATTCCCACCTATTTTTCCGCCTGCATCTGACTACCGCATTGCGTGAGCAGTTTCTTTTGTTTCTACAAGATTGTTGAGAATCTAGTGCCGTTCAGTCATTTATTACTCTCACATTCTTGTGCAACACTTCTACGATCAATTGTTATTGTTTTTTAATTTACATTGGCTTATTCTACGTGCAGACTACTCTCGCGAAAACTCTGTCATTTACTGTAGCAGTTTCTACTCATGAGAATAGTAATTTACGGCCATCCTCAAATCCCTGCGATTGGAATTACTTATAGTGAATGAAAAGAAGGAGAGCCCAGGTATTTATTAATCGGTCTCTGAATAGCCACGTCCAAGAGGAGAAAGCCACAACGTGACAGCGCATCTTTGCTTCAATGTAAGCCTTATTTGTGTCCTCCATCGTCCCTTGAATAGGTAGGCTTGTCATCCTAATCGGGAGGCACGCAGATGTTACAATTTGAAAGCCATGGCGAAACACTGCAGCCAGCACGCGCCTCCACCTGAAGAGGCCTTTTATCCGAGACTCGCCCTCGACCTTTCAAAAGTGGGTCGATGATGGCCGCGAGGTGACGAACTTGTGAAGATACTTTTCTCTTCTACAATTTCTTTCCTTTTTCTTTTTCTTTCCAATCCACCCGTCCTCAAGTAGGCCGTCCTTCAGCGAGGGACGGTAGAAGGCTGCCGTTAACAGTTTCAAAAATCGACGTCTCAAATGGTTTCTACCTCATGCCTTTCAAAGACTCTGCTAATCCATCTCATCAATTATTATATTGATTCCTTTGCAAAAATGACAAGGAAAAATCTTATGGTTTATTTTATGGTTGGGAATCGCCCATGTTATGATTGATCCTGGGTAAGAAGCGAATCTCTCTCCTCACTCTCATCAAATGTAAAAGTTTTTTATGATGCTATCCCGTGCATCCCGTAGTATTTAGATTTCTCCCTAAAACTCAGGACCATGCTGGAATGAAATGCAAGTGCAGCTTTTTGACAAGTTCATTTAGGAGTTCCCGGAATGCGACCATTTCAATCTCATACATGCACTTCGGATAGAAGAAGAAGACCACACAAGAAAATTCCTTGCATTCCTTCAGAAGGACTGATAACTGACAGCTGATGGATCATACCTCTTTCGTCAATTGTTTATTGTTTATTTATTTGTTGTTGTTCTTTTTTGCACCATAAAAACTTCACTCTTCTAAGCGCACAACTCTACGTATTAAAGTAATTTGGAAGGGAATTTGGTAAAGTAAAGCATTTCTTGGTGCACTCACCAAGAGAACAAGAATTATAATGAGAATCATAATTTATGAGGCAATCGAAAATATAAGGGTTCTAATGAGATTGTACATCGGCAAGGTATAACGATGAAAGAGAATTTCTAGAGAGAAGAACAGCTACACTTTCTTCACTATATTGAATATGCAGCAACCATTGCGGCGTGGCCTCAAAAAAAAACAATATCGTTTGCGTTTCATTGTACGACATACTTCGTTGAAAAATCCCAAGAACGCTCAAAGTCGCGGATCAGGATTAAGTGTCAAGAATCGGTCAATTGCGCTTGAGCACCCCTCCTTACATAATAAAGAGTGGTGCTCAAGCGCAATGGGTGCGACACTGTCCCACTAATGAGTGCAAAGCAACGACGCTAAGGCCTTGCAATGGGTGCTGCCATGCTGCTGTACTTATCAATCGCTCCATACGGCCTTTGCTCCCTCTCGCGTTCAACAGGCGCTCTTGCGTTTTCCCTCTCCTCGCAGGATTGTCTCTCCATCATACCGCGGGTGACCTCACAAGGGCAATTGCAGTGTCATCTACGGCGATTCTTGCTTCATTCCCCCACTGACGTTCCTCATTGCACTTCTCAAATTCCCGAACAAGCAACACACCAACCCGATCACGACCCGTGCCCCTAATCCTAGTGGCGCATAAAGTTTCATTCAGCCAAAGAATTGGTCAGAATCACAGCGGCGACCAAGTAAACAAACTAAATTTGTCTCCGCTCAAACTCCGTGTATAGGGGTGTTCAGGTATAGGAGGTTCTTATCATGCATGAGGCTCATTTCTAGCGCCAGCGCCATTGACGCCAGGACCTTTTCGTGACATTGACCGTTACTCAGCCAGCAACGCTGAAGCACTTTATCGAGGGGAAAGGTGAGGAGCGAAGGTGAGTTGACCGAAAATATGTCAACATGTGTACAATAGATCGAACTGTTGAACACTGGTACCGCACTGCTCTGAAGTGTTTGCGTTATGAGAGCAACAACTGACTTCTGTTTGGGCCACACGCTTATGCAGTAGCTGCCAGCTCATCCCGAAGTTTTGAAGGACTGCACGAAAATCGGTGGCGAAGGAAAGTCCCCGCAGCACCTCTTGACAGACTTCGCTATAGATCTTCCGAAAAAGGAAACAATAATGAATGAGTGGGATTTCAGTGGTAGTAGCGCGCTGAGCGAAGTAAGATCACCGATTATGTCTTGCATGCCCTTGAGTACCGATCCAGCAGACCTGGAGTAACGTCCCTGAGGTCATTATGATGTGCCAAGGAGGTGCTGCGCGAGAAGCGAGGTGGAATTAAGCGAAGGGTAACATGGTTCTGGTATAGGGACGTAAAGAAGGAAGCAAACAAGCGCTAACAGAAGACACGAACCCTCGAGGATCTCGCTGTCTGCAAAAGTTGCAACACTTGCTAGGCAGTCGTCGCCAAGGCAAAGAACACGGTAACTGATGCCTTGTTCGAGAAGCTGGAAGGCAGAGAAATTCGTCCATGTAAGCACCGGCATCGATGTCTTCGGGCTAAATCTCCGCTAGGAGCTACTCAAGATCAGGGTGATTTAGGGCAGGGACTACGATGAATTGGAAGCGCATTTGGGAAGCATATGCACCACACAACCAGTCACTTGACTGCCAGGAAAGCGATGTGTAGCACGACGGCGGGTTACCTAGTTGCTGAGCAGGACTTCGGATGCACCCCGCCCCCAAAAGCGATTCGCATACTAGTTAAGTTGGTGATTTGGACGAGCAGTGGCCACAGCGGCACAACTGGAGAAACTCATTTGGAGTGTGATTTGGCATGGTGTTCCCGAACGCGTTGCATTTAACTCGTTCATACGTCCGCTTCCTGAGCTGTCGCCTGTTCATGACTGAAAACCAATGGCCAAAAAAGGAAGTCAGATTTTGCATTTTCTTACGGACTTCTCCCTTGTTTCGCTCCCGACGTACGAATACCATCCTGAGGAAGCCAGCCGGAGTCAAGGGGAGTAGGCGCAGGAATATTACTCCAGTGCATTCCTGAATGATGAGCATCCCCCTTCTCAAATACAACTTGCCAGCAGAAGCGACGGCTGGTCCCAATTCACTGCGGGCAGAAGTTCGTAAAAAAGTAAGGAATTTGAAGGTTAGGAAAGCTTTTGGTCCAACTGAAGAACCAATTGAGCCGTGGGAGAAGCTCCGAATATACTTTATAGGATCACTCACCCGATACCTCAACACCGTCACTGCAAAAGAAGGATGGGGTTGGCTGGTAAACAAGTGCTATCGTCTTCATCACAGGAGGGCGATGCGGTGGACTGCTCCAATCACAGCGGGATCAAGTTGACTGCTATGACGGTAAAGCCTTCGCAGCATGAAGGCGACCTGTTGGCTTCAAGCTGCGAAACCTAGTCCCTTTTTCCTAGGAAGAATCCAGCCTCGTTTCAGAAGGGTCAACAACGGATACTATTTTCATCGCAACGCATGTCTCAGCCTTCCTCGATCTGGAGAAGGTGTTCGACCAACTACCACGAGCAGTACTATGGAGAGCACTCATGGCACGGAGTATGCCAGAACACCTGACCTCTCTGCTGAAGGACATGCACGACTGGGCCAAGGCAACTATACGAACCTCGCATGTCCTGACAAAGGAGGTAGACCTCACGGTTGGGGTGCACCAAAAATCAGCTCTGAGCGTCTTCTTTCTAACGCTAGATGCCATGGTGAAGGGCCTCAAAGAAAGACCACTAAAGAAGATCCTCTACGCTGACGACATAGCCCTGATAGCGGATAGCAGAGAAGAACCACAGGAAAAGGTGCAGAATTGGCAGAATGTCCTACAAGAAGTTTGCACCGGCTGTATTAAGAAGTCTAAGTTTCTGAGCCTTGAAAAGGTAACGGAGCCGATCGCGGACGGCTTTGGGGAGTTAGTCGTGAGAGGGAAAGACTTATTCTAGTGTGGGAGCTATCTAGTCGCAGAAGGATGGACCAGGCAGTGAAGGCATTGATCCGAAGCATGGATAAAATGGGAGGTATCAACCCATCTGAGGCCTACCTTGCGATGAGCGAGATAGAAGCCAAACTAATGTTCTCAAAGGGAACGAAAGAGAGCGGAACATTCAAAAAGTCGATAGGAGGTGGTTTGAAAATAAAAATCGTTGTTTCGGAGAGACGTTTGCTATTCTTTTTGATACCCTTTTCTATTCAATGAGAACGACCAGCTTTTTTTGAGCAGTTAAATATGGTTAGAGGAACTACTCAAAACTCAAAATGCAAGAACGAGTAATGATGAATGTTGTGCGGTCAAACGCGGGCTCCGGGCAAATACAAAACTGTTACAACTGGATTGTAGTCCCTGCACTATGTCAAGATTTACCTGAACTTTTATCTCATGCGTCCAGCAAAGACCATCATTGAGGGTCGACCCTTCCGCGCAATCGTAACTCTACTTTACACCACAGAGTAAACCCTGTAAGACCCTGCTGACCTACTCTACTGAATCGTGACCAAATTTCACATCGAATCTCTTGCTCGTTTGGTTCCTCTTTTCCAAACAATTGACAACCTTTCTGGAGGTCATCCAGACGGCCGGGAAAGCGACACAATGAATGGACTTAACCAAACATAATGGTGAAACCAATGTCACCGTGTTCATCGCGTGCAGAACTCCATTTTCAACAATCAGTTTATTTGAACTGCTCCTCATGTGCAAGTGTAAGAGATTGCACTATCTAAATCTGATAGAAAACAGTTTCTTCGAAACGATACACGCACTAGATGCTGGGGTCAAGCTCGGAAGGAACTTTTCAAGCAAATTAATATTATAACTATTTTACGTAGAATAGAGCACAGAGAAACAAATTCAACTTCATTAGTCAACATAGCAGATCAAATGGGACGGTACTTTTCACTTCTTGACACATCTCTTCATTACCATGACCATGGGATTTCTGCTGTTTACGAAGACACTGGATACAACTCCTCCGCCAGTGGACACTCTTCGCTGTCCCTTCCTCTGTCCAATATGTAGAAGTTTGCAACTGGCGCCCATTCAGTAATCTTTACAGGGGCTTCGCGTCTGGTGTACAATGCACAGTAGAAGCAGTATTCCTTAAAGGCGGATTTCACGATAAAAAATCAACATTAGAAATTCACAAAAGGTGGTCAGTGAAGGAAAAACCTGGCAAAGCAGTTACTAGAGACCCGAGAAATAGGGCCTTCCGTTGATTTTCACATTGCCTCTCCGACGCTAGCGCTCTCTCTGCTAAATTTCTAGAATCAGATGGCGACGGGCTATTCATTGGAATGGCGGGTACAAGTGGCGCGAGCGGCGCGGATACAATCCTGCCTGAACGCTGAAATCATACCCTTCGCTGCCTAGTGCGCATGGCTATCCACCCTTAGAAGGCCCGCCTGCCCTGACAAGGTACAATACTCGCCGTTTGAAATCGAAAATTTACGCGAGTAATGCGAATCCTCGTTAATTTCGTGAATTCGTAATAACTCGGTTCAAAATTGAGCTTTCGAGAATCCGAAGGTGTCTTTGAATTCAGCTCGTCGGACACTATAAGAATGTGCTTTGACTCTTCCGAAAAGGTTCATATAGGATTGCGCCATGCACTCGATTTTCATCTCAAAAAGTAGTTGCTCGCATGTGATGTGTATATAATCCCGCTTTGGCGGGCTACCCGCTACACACACAGAAGGGCCTCAAAACTTACCCTAGAATACGCCATGTACTCATTCTCATCCACTACATTGTGAGATTAGATGAATGTTATTTTCCGAATTCTTGGATCTTCATTTCGCCATCAAGCGCTTATTGGCTTTACGTGTTCCCTCTGCTCTCAATATCCCATCCTCTGTATATCAAGTGGAATCTTTGAACAGTTCTCTGCAGGCATAGTGGGCCTATTATGTGACATTTCCCATTTTCAGCGGAGATGTTTTGCAGAAAGCTGTGAAGATAGCGAACAATTCCCTTCACTGTCGTAGACTACGGTCATTTGTCTGTAGGAATTATGTGGAAAACTCGGTCGCAAGTGAGCGTTCCTCCCGTGGTGTGGCCCCAAACATGCCTCCTCGTCATACCGTTGCAGAAAGTTCAAATTTTTTGCATTTCCAGATGAACTTGCAGTCCTGAAATGTGCCCCGTTAGCTTCCCCGTAAAAATGCTATCGAATAATATGCATTTCTTCCCCCAGTTGAAACTTTGGTTTTTAACCGTTTTCAGCCTTCCCCTATTGCCGGATTGGGTGGGCACTATCCCACGATTACTGCTGCGAAATCTCAAAGTTTCATTTTTCTCCGAAACTTTGCGTATTGGAGTAATTCGATGCCCTGATTACGAATGTGACATTCATTTTTGATGCTGGTGTCATTTGGCGCCAATTTGGCGCCACGGCTGTTTTCACCTAATCTGCTGCTTGACGCCGGCGCCATGTGGTGTCACAAACAACACCTCACTGTCAGAGCGTACTCTTAGGCACCTTTCTCATAGCTCCGACTGTCAGACCGTGGAAAAAGTCATCGAATCGGAGACTTTCCCACGATAGGAAGCAGCAGAAGCATGTTTCACGTGTTCGACAACGGAGAATAACGATGGCTACTTTTTAGAGACACAATCGTCAATGAGAGCTACTGGGTTTAGCCTTGAGGGACGTGTACGAGACGCTCAAGTTGAATAATCTGCACTTGCTGGTTGCGATCCATGGGGTTGATGTCTGTGCCACTATGCCCTTCATGTCAACGATTCATGAGCCTGATCAACGACGAACGGCACAACGGCTGGATTTGCAATCGTCGAGCGTGACGCACTGGACCGTCGAACGAGACTAGCGTCTACGTTCATGCCCGAAAGGATTCCTTTTTCGAAAACTGTAACTGTCCTGAGTCCACGGTGTTCGCACTGCCCTATTTCTGGCTGCGCGGCATGGGCAAGGTGAAGGACAACGAACACGAGCTCAACTTCCGCCACACCGTTTCAATTCAGTGGGTGCGGTTCTTCCGCGACGTATATGTGGGGCACTTCAGGAGGAACCCGCCGGTCATCGGAATGTTAGGGTGCGAGATGGAAATTGACGAAACACTGGTTATCAAACGCAAATACAACTGCCGACGTTGGGTACGCAGGCATAAGTGGCTGTTTGGAGGCTTTGAAAGAGGAAGTGGACTCCTTCGGATGGTACGAAGGAAAGACATTTCAACTCTACTGCGGCTCATCATGAGTACATCGAGCCCGGTACTGCCATCCTCAGTGACAGCTGGAGAGCTTACAGTCAAATTGCTGCTCTGCCCAACGCGTACAAGCATCTCCAGTGAAAACCTGAAATATGCTTCTGGCTTAGCTCACAGTTTTCCACGGTCTGGCTCCTTCATGTCGTGAGAAAGTCTCGGATTCGATGACACTATCCATGGTATGACAGTAGGCGCCCTGAGAAAGGTGCCTAAGAGTACGTTCTGACTGTGAAGTGTTGTTTGTGACACCACATGGTGCCGGCGTCAAGACAAGAAGATGTTATATTCGTGATCAGGACCCCAAATAACCCCCATACACACGTTTTCAGCGGGTTTGGTGGAAACAACCGTGGCGCCAAATGACACCAGCATCAAAAATGAATGTCACATTCGTAATCAGGGCATCGAATTACTCCAATACGCAAAGTTTCGACGAAAAATGAAACTTTCAAATTTTGGGGCAGTAATCATGGGATAGTGCCCACCCAATCCGGCAATAGGGGACGGCTGATAACGGTTAAAAACCAAAGTTTCAACTGGGGAAGTTATGCATATCATTCGATAGCATTTTTACGGGGAAGCTAACGGGGCACATTTCAGGACTGCGAGTTCATCTGAAAATGCAAAAAATTTGAACTTTCCACAAGGGCATGACGAGGAGGCATGTTTGGGGCCACACCACGGAAGGAACGCTCACTTGCGACCGAGTTTTCCACAATTCGTACAGACAAATGACCGTAGCCTACGACAGTGAAGGGAGTTGTTCGCTATCTTCACAGCTTTCTGCAAAACATCTCCTCTGAAAATTTGAAATGTCACATAATGGGCCCACTATGCCTGCTGAGAATTGTTCAAAGATTCCACTTGATATACAGAGGATGGGATATTGAGAGCAGAGGGAACACGTAAAGCCATTAAGCGCTAAAAACGAAATGAAGATCCAAGAATTCGGAAAATAACATTCATCTAATTTCACAATGCAGTGGATGAGATTGAGTACATGGCGTATCCTGGGGTATGTTTTGAGGCCCTTCTGTGTGTGTAGCGGTTAGCCCGCCTAGGCGGGATTATATACACATCACATGCGAGCAACTACTTCTTGAGATGAAAATCGAGTGCATGGCGCAATCCTATATGAACCTTTTCGGAAGTGTCAAAGCAGATTCTTATAGTGTCCGACGAGCTGAATTCAAAGATATCTTCGGATTTTCAAAAGCTCAGCTTTGAACCGAGTTATAACGAATTCACGAAATTTACGAGGATTCGCGTTGTTCGCGTGAATTTTCGATTTCAAACGGCGAGTACTGTATATTCCCCATTTTCCGATCTCGGACCTCAACGTGGAATCTTCCTTCAAAGGGAAAAACGTATGAGTACGGCTAGAGGAATCGATCTATCAATTGATATAAATCACCTTGTTGCCGCTATTCACAACGCACCGGTTCCACTTCATTATGGAAATTTAACAGGCAATCTTTCACTAAGTAACCAGCAGTTCCTTTTTACAAAAAAAAACAGAATTTCTGGGTTTTCAATGAACTATTGAGCTACGATGTGGAGAAAATGGAGGCGAGCGATCAGATAGCGAGGAGGAGAATTTTCAACAAGTGTCCTAATCGATACATTACAATCAAAGCAAGCGAGTTTATGGCTGCCCTTAGCAGAGCCTTCTGAAAAACCAATTGATCGAAAATATAACATTATCATAATCGTCGATATGCATCCATTCACCAGAGAACCGATATGAATGTTTTCCTTCCAAATTAACTGGAGCTATGAGCTTCAGCGAGGTCGTTTTTGTAGTACATGTATTTAGTGACTTTCTTCGCTTGCCGCTGCTGCCTCAAGGCACAATGAAGGGGGTAACCCGATGAGTGATGCCAGTGCTATACGATGGACATCGTATCGTGGTCTAGCCAGTTTCCTCACAACGTAGCGAGAATCTCTGCAATGTGAGGTCGAGCGTCTATTCGGAAAAAGGGGATTTCAGGACGTCTGAGACGGTTTTCACCCATTACTGCGGCGAACCCCTGGATGTGTTCCACGATGGCATTCGCAACAGTCCGTAATAACGAATAAAGCTATGAAATGCCGCTGAGAATGGTGGGCCCCTCCAGCTACAACCTCTGCGAAGAATGCTAAAGTGGTACGAGATATGGTGAGATCCTATCTTACATACTATAAAGCGCTTCGTCTGTCGTCTGTCTTCTGTCGTCTGTCGTCTGTCGTCTGTCGGCTGTATGTCTGTCACGAAATTCCCTAGCTCCTGGGGATTCACCTAAAGAGACCGGGGCAAGTGTGGGTTGGGTGGGACAGGTCTCGTGAAGTATAAAACACAAATCAGCTGAGCGGAGCCCCGCCCACAGTGGACGTGACGTGCGTCGAAATGAAGGGTACTGACGAACGAGATTTTCAATTCTCTAGGAAAACAGCCTCGAAATAGGGAAGAAAAGTAGGGTAAGGTGTGTATTGGTGAGTTCGATCGAGCCAGAGAGAGCCACCTCCGGTGGGCGGGGCGTTCTCCAAAAAAGCAGTGCTTACCAAAAGGATTGATAACTTGGTTAGGAAAAGGCCTACAGAGCAGAAAACAATTTGGTGTAAGAGAGCAATGTCTAAGGTGCTCCCAGCATACATGACGTAGGCGGAGGCCCGCCCATAGTGGGCGGGGCGTGCGCTGAAGAGTATAGCGTTTTCTACAAGTCCACATAGTTCGGGCCGGGAAAGTCTAGATGAGCCGGAAAAAGGTAGATGGAGGTGGGTGGAGAAGTGAAGGTCACCTGTCATCGGTGGGCGGGGCATGACTAAAGGGGCGGGGTTTGCGACGAAAATCCATAACTCGGCCCCAAGAAGTCCCGGAGATCGGGAAGAAGGTGGATAGAGCTGGATGGAAGAGTGGAGCCCATCTATCATCGGTGGGCGGGGCTTGCCCAAAGTGGGTGGAGTTCGTTCGCGACGAAAATCCATGACTGGGCCCCAAGAGGTTTCGGAGACTGGGAAAATGTGGATGGAGGTGGGTGGAGATAAGCTTGATTTGATTGCCCGCAGTCAGTGTTTGCATCAAAGTAGGCGGTAGGCGGAGTTTACCAGAAACTTCATAGCTCCCTCTGCCAGACCTAAAACTCGGTTCTAAGAAGTTCTGGAGCTCGAGAAAAATGTGGATAGAGGTCTGCGATGGAAGCGAGGGAAACTGCTGTAAGTGGGCGGAGCATGACCAAAGTGGGCGGAGTTTGCGACGGAAACCCGTAACTCGGCTCCAAGAAGTCCCGGAGATCGCGAAGAAGGTGGATGGAGGTGGATGGGGGAGTGGAGGCCATCTGTCGTCGGTGGGCGGGGTATGAACAAAACGGGCGTAGTTACCCACGAAACTTTATAGGTATTCTCTAAAGGGTCATGGAAACCGGGGAAAAGCGAATAGAAGTCGGTCAAGGGAAGGAAGTCGATTGCCCTTGTCAGGCAAGATTTGCATCAAAGTGGGCGGAGTTTGCCAGAACTTCGAAACTCTGCCAGACCTACAAATCGGTAAGAAATCCCGGAAACTGGGAAAAAAGTGGGTAGAGTCTGCGATGGAAGCAAGGGTAACTGCTGTAAGTGGGTGGGGCATGGCCAAAGTGGGCGGAGTTTCCGACGGAAGTGCTAACTCGGTTCCAAGAAGTTCTCGAGACCGGAAAAATAGCGGAAAGAGGTGGGTGGAGAAGTGGAGGTCAACTGTCTTGGTAGCGGAGCATGACTAATGTGAGCGGAGCTCGGCTGCAAAACTAAAAGTCGGTTCAGAGATAGTCCGGAAACCGAAAAAAGGTGGGTAGAAGCCAGCGGAGGGAGAGAATTCAATCTTCATCGGCAAGCGGGGTATGACCTAAGTGGGCTGGGTTTGTTGCCAGACCTATGAAGTGGTTCCATGAAGCTCTAGGAACTGGGAATAGGCCGGATGGAGGCCGGCAATGGGAGGGAAGTCAATTTTTATTCGTAGTTGGATGCGCTAAAGTGGCCGCGTTGGCCGCCAAGCATATAGATTGCTTAGGGTCAGTTCAGAGACCGGGGAAACGGAAGCTATTAGCTAGGAAGAAAAAGATGGGTGAGACATGCACCGAAATAGGCTGAGTTCATGACGAGATCCATTAATCGGTTTAGCGGTTTAGAGGCAGTCCGGAGACCGGGAAAAAGCGGATAATAGTTGAGAAGAAGGAGTGGTTGAGAGCTATTGATTATGGAGCGGATTGAACCTAGCTCAGAAGTCGTTTGTCGCGCCGAATTGAGAATTTACGCCGCACCATCCCATATCGCCGCAGAAGTGTGTTGCTGCGCCAACTGGTACAAAGATAAGCCACACCTCGTATAGCCCTGACATTACTCCATCGGACAACAGGGGTGGCCAAAAAAAAGAGACACTTTGCCCATGGCGCACATCATCGAACTTCTTCGCACAGGGTGCCGATGTTAATGAAAGTTTTACGGCGAAATATTCTTAAGGTGTTCCCCCGTAAACAGAAGCAGGCCCTCCTTCACTGTCCCCGCCGTCTTCACGATATGACGTCATCTGCCGCCACCATCTAGCTCAACGATGCTTACAGTAATCGCTCCTATCTGAAACTGCTTCATAATTTCTTTAATGGATTAACTGTTGAATAGCTTCCTAGATACATTAGCTGTGAATGTGCAAAACCGCTTTTGACCACCGTTCCAGGGGAGTCGTAATGGTCTATGGTACCTCGACGACCCCGCTGAGCTCGTATCGCAAACCATGTTTCCGTGGGAAAATCTTCTGATGTCGTCGGTGTAGAAGGCTGTCATGTAAGGTTTGGATGGTGCTCTTCAATAATGAGTTAGGGGCATTTGAGTTGATTTCAGCAAAGTGTGATTAATGCTGTCTGAAATGTGGAGTCCAGTGTCTCTTTTTTTTTGGCCACCCCTGTAGACCCTCCACAGAGCCCTGAAGCAACAGTTTCAACAGGAGAACGTCATAGAATACCGTCACCGCAAAATCGACCCAATTCACTTACTCTCCTGTAAATGGGTACATATGAGTGATCATGATATAATAGGATAAACAGCTGACCAATCGTAATTCAAGAAAGGTAGTCTTGGAAAAAAAGAAGAGTTGAAATTCGAAGAGAATTTATGGACACCCCAACATGCATGTAGTAGGGATATATAGTATAAATGGTCTTTTGTTAGATAAGCTGGTAAACAGTTCTGGATCTTCGGATCAAGGCTTTATGAGGATCGAAGATCCATGCTGCTTTTGGAAGTCTATGGACAGTATCCATTCGCTGCGTCACTTCGAGCGATCTCCTCAAGGTGGGGCATGACTTTGGTGATCAAAGTGGCCCAGTTCAAAATAGAAAGTTTGAAACGGGACAGCAACTGCAGCATAACTTAATCATCAACGTTTCTATTCACTTCGGCTGTTCGAAAACATAGAAATTGGCTACTGACGGACATGACAGGAATCGTTATGCCAGAGCATAACCCCATATATTTTATTCAAAACGAACTGCTTCTTCAGCTTCAAAATCAAAACCATATCGATCCATTAAATTCAAAATGGGGGCCGGGTTGACAACCTCGTCCAACAAGAAGTCGGGCAAATGGCTGGAAGCTCAGCCAGGGTGATTATCGGTTGAGGATTCCCCAACAGCACGTCGAGGAGTTTCGCCAGACCAGATGCGTTCTCCCGCGCGGACATTTACACTAGCCTTGCGCGATCCGTCTGTGCTCTCCGCGAGTACATTCACTCCCGGCAGTACTCTCAATAAAAACACGTCCGGACACGTCCTTTCCCCGCCATCACTATTAACCGCTGCTAACTCACCGATTCGATCCGACCGATACGCATCCACAACCACACACTCGAACAATTGAGCTTACACCGTGACGGCAGCCACGTGTTGCCGGGAATTGCATTGGATCACTGCGTCGCCTCCCGTAGACCGGTATAAGACTCTACAAATCGCAGAGATTCGCAGAGTGTTACACCGGCCTACGAAGCGAATCGTGGGGTACGAGCGTTGTACCAATGAATCGAACCGTGTACCGATGGTTTGAACGACAAACCTGTCGACACTGAAATGGCGGGACGGTGCAGCCCAAGTGGGATAGGCACGCCGTATCTTCTTAATACGGTTGGTGCTTGTAATTAGGCACTGCTGCACGCCAATACAATGTTACGAGAAGTAGTGCAGAGCGTAGTCGAGGTGCTCCTCAACCGTTATTCACCCTGACCTCAGGTTTTCACAGTTTTCACAGTTTTTTCACAGTTTTCAGTTCATGAACATCCCACTGTGTGAACTCAATTTTCCCATCAGTAAAGTTGACAGTAGCTTCGTTCAAGATCCCTTGCTTGGTGGTTGGTACCTGTTCTGCTATCTTACTCCGAAGTACAAGTATAAAGTGCTGAGTTACTTAGAATGAAAGCATGACTGAGATTGATAATTGATTGGGCCATGAGAAATTCAGAAGAGTTTCTCGGTCTATAGATCATTCAGGATTTCACTAAATGCAGTTCGTGAATCGGCCAACTGCTTTAACTGTGACCCCAATTTTTCCAACAGTGAAGTTGACAGTAGCTTTCTTCAAGTCGTGAAAAGCACTTGATAATTTTCAATTCTGCTTCGCCTCTGCAAATTCGAATATTCTTGTCTTCCTGTGGTTTGTACGCGCGTATGCTGCAGACTTGCTACCGCAACATCTTTCTCACGCCCCTCGGTATTTGCAATCACTCTTCAACTTTATGAGGCGGGCGACCTCCACGAGGACGGTTATCAGGTGCACTCCGCTTCAGAATTGCATGGTGTTCTGATGATACCTCCTTATGACTCAACAAGTTTGGGAAACAGTTTGCTCCGATGGTGGGAAATACCGCTGGTTTGGGATGAAGTGAAGCCACTCATCAAATAAAGATACCAAATCATGAAATACTTAGAAAATATTAAGAAGTTATGAAGAAGAGTCGAATAATCCACTCAGAAGGCCTTGTCATAGGACAGTTGAAAGCAGAATCCTTGTTTTCCGTTAAAAACACACGCAAAACTCACCGAGCTAGCCGAGCTAGGCGGTGTCACTTCCACCGCTGCGCACCATGAGTGTTCTTCCACGCAAGCTCTCAGACAGTCTCCTTCAGCATCAACACACATCGAGAGATTAGAATGGAAGTCAATCGTTGTCCAATTTAGATAATCAGCTTTAATAAAGGTGCAGAAAAGAGCTTGATCGATCTGAAATGCAACACGTGTCTTCATAAGATATGTGATTCTGTGTATGTTCCCTTTTTTTCATCAGAAAGTGCTTCCTCTTCAGATACCACGAGCAGGAGCAAGCCAACGATAAGCAGAATTATTTTATTACTCGAATAGGACTTCGGTGGGCGTCAGATTCGCTCGCCTTAGAAGCAATTCATGATTGCCGACCAGATACGTCCCCAATCCTGTTGAAATTTGAAATTAAACAGATCTTCAGGCGAAATTTTTCGACTTTTCTGTGACTCGAAGGCTACTTCAACCGTGCACTTGATAGAGGCTGCGTGGATAACGTCTTTGCACTCGGCGCTGGAAATCAGCAGAGCACACCTAAAACGGCTTATCCGCGCGAATTCTATCAAGTACGGTGGCCGCTATGTCGAATCCGTAGGCTTGCCTCCTCACTCGGCGAGATAAGTTGAAGGGCGATCATCGACATGGGAAGAGATAGTGACAGTGCGAGGTCAATACTTCGCGCACTCGTCTCTCTCAGGAGACGGTACTCGACGATAAATGAAGGAACTTCAAGCATTTTGCATGACCACATTTATCCTTGTACTCGTAAAGAACTCTGAAGGATAAAAAAAGGATGAAGCATTCGTCGTTGATCAATCATTTTTCGGGATGCGGCACGCATTCTACTTCCATTTGTACACTCTAGTGGCGTTTGAATGCAATGTGGCATATGCAATGAATTGTAATGGCCAGCCGATGTACAGTTCAGTGTCTTTATCCTCCTAGACAACTCTAGTACCAATTAACCGACCCCGGGAGGATGGAAGGATTGGTTGACCCGGGTGAATCACGACCCAGGATTTGATCTTTGAACCGCCCGTGTTAAGCACGCTACTTGCCACTACACCACTTACGCCCTCGTAAAGAACTGTACTCCCACACAGTTGCCAAATTTCCTTCAAACACCTAAAATTACCCCCTCTTGTGGGGTCAAAAACTAAGCATGGTGTAGCTATGGATCCCTTTATTGAAAGGGGAAATTACATCCCACTACCTTAGTTGTTTCCTGGGAAGGGACACAAAAATGAGAAAAGGTCATATTGTTTTTTTCTAAAAACTGCTCACACTTTTGATTCAAAAATGTTTAAAAAAAACATCCCGTTGTTCCGTTTTGTACAATTTTCAAGTTTTAGTGAGTTTCAACTTTCAAAGGTCCATAACATCCTTAACAAACAAATTTTTCTAGATATCTAAGCCTAGTTAGGAACCAGAAGCTTTTGAATTGCGTCCTAAACTGAAGTGGAATGTTAATGCTTTCGTGAAAGGCAGGAACTTCTTTCGAGAGGATTCAACTGATAGAGAGGATACGTTGTTCCGCTCTTTCCTTCAAGACCTTTTTCAGACTATTTCTCTGAAACGCGAAAAAAAAACGGTAAACGCCCATAGTCTTGTTCGGAACTCGTACAGGAGTTTCGGTAAAGAAAATGTTGAAGTTTTGTCCCTGAGAAGTTCTGGAATCAACGAAATTTCTAACTATAAGGGCTGTAGAAACCAGTCCGGCAAATTCGCGCACTTCCCACCACTTTGTTCTAGTCTGACAGAGCCAGGGTCATCAGAGTTCTCCTTATAGATTCTCATTGCTCGTGAACATGAAGTAATTCAATGGGTACCGTTGCTCTGTGGTGCGTCATTTGATCGTCTGTGGTGTAGGGCTGTGGTAGTTGAAAGTCTGTTCTGATCTGCCACTTTGACGGGCCTTCATTCCCCTGTTTGTCCCTCCTTCGGCTGGCAAAATACGACTGGCCACTAGAGAATGGCGCATTTTGCACCTAATTACGAATGCCTTTTTCGTAGATGGGAGAAAACGTTAATAGGGTGAGAAGGCTTCTCGGATAAGTGCGCAGTGACCCCTTTCAGGACAGAGTCTACCATGCGTTGTGCAATTCTCAACGGCCACGTTGCGCAGTTTCGCCCGATTAGACACGTTCTCTCGCGCGAATATTCACACTCGCATGCTCGAGCCGTCTCTGCGCAGTTCTCAACGGCACGCACGATTGACTCTGGTTCAGGATAATAGAGTCCACCTACAGAGTTCACCACGCCGCCCAGACATATCTGTATTACTTTTCAAGATCTCTGACTACTCCTTCCCCATCCCTACTATATATAAAGCGCTAAGTCTGTCTGTCTCTGTGTGTGTGTGTTTCACGAAATTCATAGCACGCGTCGCAGTAGTCGTTAGGAGCTGATTTTTTGATATGAATAGGGTGGACGTACAGAACATATGTGGGGTCACAAGTTATAATCTACAAAATAAAGCTGAGTCTGTCTGTCCGTCTGTGTGTGTATTGTGTCACGAAATCATAGCCACTGCGTCGCAGTTAGGCTTAGGAGCTATTTTGATATATATGGGGGGTTGGCGAGAACAATATTGGTGGGGTCCACCTAAGTGATAACGACGTGATAATAAGAGATTAAGAGGCGCCGAAACACAATTTTCAACGAAATTCATAGTGCGCTTCGCAGCAGTCTTCAAGCAGTTGAATTTTGGGCATTATATTAGGGGAAACGGAACATATTTGGTGGGGTCACAAAGTGATAACTGACTGATGAGATAGATAAACCGGTCTGAACACAAATTTTCACGAAATCAAGTGCGCTATCGCAGCATCGTTCATGAGCTGAGATTGGTGCATGATATATGGGTGGGACGTGAAAATTGTCGGGGATCACAAAGAAACGCTGTTGAGAATAGATAACAGTCGCCCGAAACCCCAAATTTCAACGAAAATTCATCCGGCGACTTCCGCAGGCAGCTGCGGAGCTAGAGATTGGGCATCAATGTAAGGGGTAAAGGACCATATTGTGGGGGTCACAACAGTGATAACGACCTGTAAGATATTAAAGCGCCGAAACCAAATTTCACGCAATCATCAGTCCTTGCGCAGCAGTCTCAAGGAGCTGAGACTACGGCCTTAATGTAGTGGGTAGACGGGAACATATATGGTTGGCGTCACAAAGGATAACACTGTAAAGTAGATAAGAGGTGCTGAACACAAATTCACGAATTCATATGTGCGCTCGCCAGCAGTCGTTATGAGCTGATTATTTGATATGATATAAGGGGTGACGAGCACATATTTGGGGTCATCCAATGATAATCACCTACTATATAATTAAAAGCGCTGAGTCGTCTGTCCGTTCTGTGTGTGTATTTGTCACAAATTCATAGGCACCCGTCCAGAGTCCGTAGGAGCTGATTTTTGATAGATATACGGTGGGACGAGCCACATACATTATGTGGGTTCCAGGAAGTGATAACGACGATAACGAGTAGATAAAAGGCGCCGCAAACACAATCCACGAAATATATGCGCTTCGCAGCATTCTTTCAGACCCAAGTTGTAATTTTGGGCATATGTATGGGTAAGACGAACATTTTGTGGGTCACAAAGGTGATAACACTGATATGCGTAGATAAGGGCTGAAACAACAATAATTTCACCGAATTCAATAGTGCTCTTCGCAGCTACTCGTCAGAGATTGAGATTGGGCATTATTAGGGGTAAGACTGGAACATATTTGGTGGGTCCACAAAGTGATACGACTGATAGAGTAGCTTAAGAGGCGCCGAAACCAAAATTCACGGAAATTCATAGGCTGCTTCCGCAGCATCTTCAGACTGAGCTAGGCATTAGTAGGGTAAAAACGGCGAACATATATTGGTGGGTCACAACAGTGATACTAACGACTGATAAGATAGTTTAAGAGGCGCCGAAACACAATTTCCCGGAAATCATAGTCGCTTCGCAGCATTCTTCAGGAGCTGAGACTAGGGCATTATGTAGGGGTAAGAAGGGAAACATATATGCGGGTTCACAAAGTGATAACGACGAAGGATAAATAAGAATCCTGAAACCAATTTCACATAATTCATAGTGCGCTTCTCAGCAGGTCGTCAGGATCTGAGATGGGCATGAACTATATGGTGGACGGAACATATTTTGTTGGGGTCACCAAGTGATAACGACTGATAAGAGTATTAAGAGCGCCGAAACACAAATTTCACCGAAATCCTATGCGCTTCGCAGCATTCTTCAGGACTGAGATTAGGCATTATGTAGGGGGTAAGACGGAACATATATGGTGGGTCAACAAATGATCCACGACTGATTTAAGAGTAATAAGAGGTGCTCGAAAACCAAATTTCCACGAAAATTCATATGCGGCTTCGCAGCAGTCTTCAGAGCTGAGATTATGGGCATTATGGTCGTGGTATAGACCGAACATATATGGTGGGTCACAAAGGATAACAGACTGGATAAGATAATAAAGTTGCTGAACACACAAATTCTACGAAATTCATATGCGCTTCGCAGCAGTCTCAGACTGAGATTGGGTCATTATGTAGGAGGTCAACGGAACATATTTGTGGGCACAAAGTGAAACGACTGATAATAGTAATAAGAGGAGCTGAAACACAATAATTCACGAATCTATGCGCTTCCAGCATCTCAGAGCTGCCTTTTGATAATCGATTATAGGTGGAGACGAGAACATATTGGTGGGCTGGCACCAAAGTATAATCCCTCCTTATATAGTAAAGCGCTGAGTCTGCTGTCCCGTCTGTGTGTGTATAGGTGTCACGAGAATCCATCAGCAGCCGTCGCAGTATGACGTTAGTAGCTGATTTTTGATATGATAATGGGTGGACAGAACTATATTGTGGGTCACACAGTGATAACGACTGATCCAAAATCAAGGCGCCGAAACACAAATTTGCACCTTGAAATCATCAGTGCGCTCGCAGCCTGTCTTCAAACAGTTGAATTTTGGGGACATTATGTAATGGTAAGACGGAACATATTTGTTGGGGTCACAAATGATAACGACTGATAGAGTAGATAAGAAGTGCTTAGAAAGCACAATTTCACGAAAATCATAAGTGCGCTTCGCATCATCGTCAATCTCAAATGGGGCTGATATAGTGTGACTGGAACATCATTGTGGATCCCAAGTGATCACTACTGTTGAAAGTAAGAGAACGGCGCCGAAACACAAATTTCACGAAAATTCATATCGCGCTTCGCAGGCATCGTCAGGAGCTGAATTGGGGCATATTAGGGTAAGCGGAACATATTTTGGTGGGCACAAAGTGATAACGACGATCCAGATAGTTAAAGCGCCGAAACACAAAATTCACGAATTCATAGTGCGCTTATCGCAGCATCCTTCATACTAAATGGCATTAGTAGGGGTAATAACGGAACAATCTAGTGGGTCACAAAGGATACCGACTGATAAAGATAATAAGAGTCGACCACAAATTTCACGAAATCATATAGCGCTTCGCATCATCGTTAGACGACTTGATTTTTGATAGATATAGGGGTTGGACGAGAACATATTGTGGGTCACCAAGTGATAATCCCTACTTATCAATAAAAACGCTAGTCTTCTGTCCGTGCCTGCTGTGTGTACGTGTGTCACGAATTCTAGGCACGCGTCGCAGTGTCGTTAGGAGCTGAATTTGATATGATATAGGTGGGTGACGAGAAAATGATTGTGGGTCACAAAGGATCACGACGATAAGCATATATAAGAGGCGTATCCGAAACTACAAATTTCACGAAATTCATAGTGCGCATCGCAACAGTCTCATCAGTTGAATTGGCATATTAGGGGTAAACGGGAACATATTTGGTGGGGTCACAAAGTGATAACGACTGATAGATAGACTAAGAGTCTGAACACAAATTCACGAATTCATAGTGCGCTCGCAGCATCGTCAGGAGATGAGAATGGGGGCTTAGTAGGGGGTAAGACGGAACTATTTGTTGGCACAAAGTGATAACGACTGATAAATTATTAAGAGGCGCCGAAACACAAAATTTCACCGGATACCTTCAATGCGCTCGCAACGTCTCAGAACGATATTCTGTCATATTAGGGTAAAGACGGGAAATATATGGTGGGGTCACAAGTGATAACGCCTCACTGATAAGAGTATTTAATACCCGAACACAAATTTCACGGGAAATTCATAAAGTGCGCTTCGCAGATTCAGCTTCAAGCAGATTAGGCATTAGTAGGGGTTAAGACAGGGAACATATATGGTGGGGCTCACAAAGTGATAACGACTGATAGAGCTAGATTAAGATTCGCTGAAACCAAATTTCACGAAATTCCATAGCGCCGCGTCTCCAGCAACAGTCAGGACTGAAGATTGGGGCATGATATGGTGGCTGGACATATTTGTGGGCACAAAGTGATAACTGACTGATAAGAGTAGTTAAAAGAGCGCCGAACACAAATATTCACAGAAATTCCATAGTGCCGCCTTCGCAACAGTCTCAGTAGCTGAATAGGCATTAATGTAGGAGTAAACGGGAACATATATGGTGGGGTCACAAAGTATAAGACTGATAAATAATAAGAGTGCTAGAAACAACAATTTTCCGAAATTCTATCAGTTGCGCTTCGGCAGCAGTCGTCCAGGACTTGGAGATTGGGCATTATGTGGGGGTAAGCGGGAAACATATTTGGTGGGGTCACATATTATAACGACTGATAAGAGTAGATAAAGGTTGAGCTGAAACACAATTCCCGGAAATTCTTAGGTCGCTTCGCACAGCGTCAGGACTGAACTTGGGCATTAGTAGGGGTAAGACGGGAACATATTTGGTGGAGGCGCAAAGTGAAACGACTGATAGTAATATTAAGAGTTGCGTGAACACAAATTCACGAATTCTTAGTGCCTTCGCAGCAGTCGTCAGGCAGCCTGAGATGGGGCATATATAGTGGTGGAACGTGGAGACCTATTTATGGGGGGGTCCAAAGTGATAACGATTGATGAGGACGATAGAACGCATTGGTACGAACTAGAGAGCATGTCACTGCGTTGTAAATGTAATCTCCTTCCGCCCACTAGCGCCTTCCAGAGATTCCTGAGGAATGAATGGGCATCTCCGAATAACCTATGATAGATGAATACGGCATTCCGTTTTGAGATATTCGACCGCTAAATTACTCGATACTCGACCAAGTGGTTTTGACATCATCACTTTAGCTGCACTTCACTGCGCTTATCAACAACTGAGTTACAGCCAAGATGGGCAGCCTATGTAACTGACTGTAAATACATTTAACGAAGTAGCTATAATTTAGCGGTGAAACCTAAAACCTTCAGCCGATTGTCACTTCTAATCAATGCGCGCGGTAGCGGGGAGCTAAACGTACTATTATAATCTGCAAGTACCTGTCAAAAACGAACTCATGCTTAGAGAGTTAAGGTGACTTGTATCCAAGGCTAGAATAGAGGCAGTCTTCTATGACGTGAGCTTAGCAAACTTGATGTTACCAATTGCCTTACATGGAACAAACATTAAAACATACTGGTCCATAAGTAACATGAGAAAGCAAAGCCTCAACAATATCACATTTGAAAATCTTGAAATCGACACAGAGATTTTGCAACCATGTCGCACATAATTTGAAATCACCATCCCCAGGAATAACAGAACACCTCAAAACATTTGGCTCCAAGTATACGAGTCGCTGGTCGCCACTAAGGGCTATCTCGTGCATCTACACACATGTGAATGAGCAAGTACAACTCTAGATATTACCAAATCTGCGACGAAACCTCCGGTTCGGGGGGTGGGGAACCCGATTGCGGCGGCATTCTTCGCTCTCGGCTCCTCCACAGCTAGTCACAACAGGACCTCCTCTTGTCTCCTTATGTGCAGTTTCAAAAATACGAGCCATGGGGTGACTAAAGCCGTGTAAAAGGAGAACGAAAACAGCGCCGTCGCCATGGCGTGCCCCCCCGACCCGAGTTTCGCCGCAAAACTGCCTGATCCTAATATACTTACCAGAAAATATTGTAATAAAATCAATGTGTGTAATCACAGCACTAATTGGTGCTGCAGGGAGTTAATATTCTACAGGATACTACATGCATTGATCGACATTAAGATTGGCAATATCTTTGGCGCATAGGGGCTTGAGTGAGGTTGGAACCGCACATTGTTGGTGGTGCGCAGTAAGCAAGTGAATACTCCACCAATGTGGCTATCTATCGATACTGCCATCGATCATACGATCAAAAAAACCGGTTTGCGCAGCGGGCACAGCCATGGTTGGCAACACTACCTACTGATTGTCGTTGCATAGGAGCAATCATAACATCAGGGTCACATGTTAATCGATCATATCGGTGAATAAGAAGGTTTTCAGGAGAATTGATAGGGTTGGCACCAGTATTGATCGGATTGCTTCCGCAATGTGGCAGTTTTCGTCGATCTCGTGCCCGATCGATAATCGATTCGTACATATGGGTTTTCGTGGCACGAGATTTCGAACATGGGCCGCGTTAGCGGTAAAGTGAATACTAATTATATGGGAAGTTTCCATACGTTCATGGGCCATACGATTGATATCGATTGAAGATTTTCCGTTCTTGTGCGGAGGCTTTTGTGTTTTCCTCAATTAGTAAGCGTTCACCTGACAGCACAGATGTTGGGTGCTGTTGGTTACGCTCACCTGTCAGCCCTTACATGCAGTCCTTCCCACTTATCCGCAAAATTTGCATTTTTTGTTTATATAATCACCGTTTATCGCACATACGGGCGAAGATTTGGTTCGTGTCATTGTGATTTACGCACATAACCTCCCGTTACTCTCGCGCAGGCAGTTCGTTCATCCTGGTTCCGTTTTCTTTTGGGTCATGATAGGCAATCTCTTCCGATATCTGTAGCCAAGCAGGTTGGACATTTCATGGTGACTCCATGTTCATCCATCGCTCATATCTATCCATATCCAATATAATATATGTAGAATCTAACACGTGCTTCCACCGAGTGTTAACTAGTGTTGCAATGTTGTCGAAGCAGTGTTTGATATCGTCCAATCGCCCTTGATACTCTGTGGGCGGTCGCGAGCAATCGCACAACCTATTCTGGCACCTCACACGGTTGCGAAATTACCTTCGCTGGAAAGCTGGGCATCTATGTCGCTATAACACGCAATGCATGTCCGCATGTTCAACGTCGGAAGAATTTGGGAATTTTCTTGGTGATTGTAGCCGCCCATCCGCATCGCTACACTCCTCTCATAACGACTTGCGCCTTCTTGAACGCTCGCTCCGTGCCAGAGTGTAACTTAGATGACAAAAAAGTTGCATTAAAAAGTCAAAAAAATTGCGAGAAACAGACAAACATGAAAAGAATTGCATTACGGTGGATCTGATAAAAGTCAATCGTTTCGTAGTCCTTGTATGATGAACGCAGAATTGTGCGCCAATCTGATTGGTAAATGGCAAATTTGCTTACACTTCTCACTCTTCGTTTCCATCGAAGATAAACTCTGATATTCTGAATACTCATTGCACAGTTTTTTGCACGAGTTTGTTCGCCTGCAGCAGCCAGGACCTCTGTTGCCTTACGCTTTCCTCCGTACTCACTACCACTTGTGGAATCAGGTACCATCTGATGACGCAATGTTTTTGTACCTACTGTATACTGAGTGCAGAAGTATGCGCCATCCTGATTGGTGAATGGCAAATCACTTACACCTTCTACTTCTTCGTTTCCATCGGAAGCAGAACTCACATTCATCAGAAGAAAACTCTGAATCCTGAATGTTTATTTGCACATTTTTTAAATGAGATTTGTCTCCCTGTTTCGCCAGGACCTCTGTTGCCTTACGCTTTCCGCGTACTCAACACTAGCTGCAAAACTGCATTTCAGAGGATTCCGCCTGCACAAAAAGATTGTTTTGTATATCAGAGCACTTTATCGCAAAAAGACCTCGCTTAGAATGAAAACTCAACATCCATTCTGTCCTTACACTGGTTTACACCTAATTATCTAGGCATCGTTTTAACATGTCCATCTCCAGCTGCGGGCGGAAGTGGTGTAGTGACAATGGCGCGCTTACCACGCGACGTCCGGGATCAAATCCTGGGTCGTGGAGTCGCCCGCGCCAACCAAGCCTTCCATCCCTCCGGCGTCGTAATTGGTACCCAGACGGTCTGGGAGGATAAAAAACACTCATTGAACATCGGCTGGCCCCGCAAGTCATTGTATAGGCACATCGCATTCAAATGCCACTGCAATTACAATGGAAGTAGAAGGCGTGCCGCATCACAAAAGGGATTGATCAACGGCAAATGCTTTATCCTTCATCCTTTATCTCCAGCTGCGATGGCAATACCGTGTGGAATGGCCGACAGTGCGCTCGCTCGGTTTTATAATCGTTGGAGCTGTTATCGCAACCATGGCCTCAACACCGCGAAGCATTCGTCGCAAGACCTTTGAGCTCCCCACTTCTCTATCGTTAGAGGTTAATTTATGCTATTAGCGACCTTCATTCGCGAAAGGACAGACCAACATACATAGCGGCATCCCGAAACATCGCACTCCAATTTTGTTGTTTATATAATGAAGAGATATTCAATAAAGATTCACATTTCAACAGTGTCCTATGTTGTAAGAGTTTTAACCACCACAGCACCAAGAGAGTGAGCAGAACTGCTACTGTGGTTTTCATAGCGGTGAACCAAGTGAGTGCTGAATTATGAGGCACTGCCATTATCTTTTTCACATTTCCAGAGCTGACGTGATAAAATTCCCATGATGCCGAAATTTTTCATAAAAAAACAGATATAGGGAGCGCTTCCGTGAATTTTTCTCTACTTACACGATATATGACAAAGCTAGCTTATCTCGCTACCTAGAACATCACAAACTGTGCGCAGCCTTCAAAACTGAAACTTTTTTCTGTTTCACTCCAGCTATTATCATGAACTAACTTCTCAAGTAACAACTAGTACCTGTGAAAGGAGGAGAAGTCCCACAGTTGGCGCGACGAGAACTTTGAGAAGAAGCATCACTCTAAAATAAGTGGTATATTATGAAGCAATCTTTTCCTTCATGCAACTGGGTAACTGCGAACACACTATTGAGGCTGAAGTTTTATAGCTCAACAGAGGGAAGGTAGAGTGCAGTTACCTGTTGAAGCTACGGAGGAAGAGAGAAAGGGACAAATGCATTTTTTCAGTTCGGTGCTGCTGAAGATTGTGTATAAATTGCATTACCTAATGGCAAGCGACAAAATATATATGTAGAAAGAGATCTGCCTCTGTGAAGTCGCATCTTCGCGAGCCCGTTAGGCTCTTGCATCGGTCTTGGAAACATGGCTAGGACACCATAGAAAATGTGGCCCACAAACCAGTAATGTACCCTACATCGTAGATCTGAGAGAGAGTGGAAAGAAAGCAGAAACCTGATGTTTTGTCTTACCGTTGCCATGTGAGACATGCTTTATACCGACAACAGGAGGAGGGATTGTGGGCGTTCCGGAGTGAATAAAAACCATCTTCTCATATTGTATTGCCACTGCCATTGCCTATATGGACCTAGGGGTACCTGAAAAAACAACTGATAAAGCATATCCCGAAATATTAGGTTGGCCAGATTGAAACGTCGTTTCGTATCACCAATCATTTTCATTATAAAATTAATATTGAGGCACTTCAACCTGAACAAACTCGTTCGTCTGTGTCATAGGCTCACCACCTTTCGTTACGTAAAGCATGGATGACTACCGCGCAGACGCTTTCTGGTTCAACTCGAAAAAGTCAGACGTTCAATTTTTGACGTCTTCGTGGTTATCGAATTCGTTTGCTGCTAAGGAGTATTGTGCTGCGTCAGTGAAAGTCGGACAGCGCCAGATCTGGGCTATCTGGCGCTGGAGGTAGAGCGTCCTAGCCCAACTCCTCAGTTTCTTGTTGCATGGTTTTCACGTCCATGCGGGCGGGTTTTTGTGCGCAGGCTTCAACTGTAACTGTTTGATCCACAATCGGCTCTCCATAGTAGGCCAGTCTTGTACTGTTCCATTACACCGTAGCACGACTTTTTCTCAGTGCATGTCCGGACTCAGAAAGGCTCTCAGCATCCCATTAGCTGCCAACCACAATCATCTTCTCGCATTTTTACTGGAAAACATCGTTCAAAATGCGGTCAAAATGAAACAAGGTCCTTTTTCCTCTTGAATTATGGAGCGAAGTTCCAGTCTTGGTAACCAGCACTGCTTTCTCGCGTCGCTCAGAATAGTCCAAACCCATTTCCTATCCTGAAAAGCCTTTTAAATTTTTCTGTTGACAGAACAGAATCTTCATGCAAGTTCCTTTTCTTCATGCAGGTTTGTCGAGGGCTCAGTTCGTTGGCTTTATTTCTCCGTCATCTAGAGCTAGAGGTCAATATCCATAATCTTCGTCTCCAGGTCCTTTACCTCAGTCTTGGAAGAGTTGAAACCATAGCTGAAAGTGCATCAGGGACTAGGTGTTGCTGCTCAATGTTTTGCACACAATTGATGGTGGGACTCGTTGGTCGTCTTTTCCTGCTTGAATATATACGCACAGACGACATTTTGTGATCAATCATCTTTGAGCAAAAGTTTTGGCTCGAAGAACACCCGATTAGTGGCACCTAAGATTTCGCAATATGCGTGAATTGCTCTCTTGAATGAATGGTCTTCAATCCTATGAGATTGTGTTTATGCTGAGAAACAAAGGCAAAAACGGAAGCAACATTTCAATCTTGTCATACTAGAAGCCTCAAGTACAGGGTCAAACGAATCGTCGAGGAAAGTTTGGAAATGCGACCCCCTCCGTCCCCGAACCCTATTAAAAAACGACCTTAATTAAAAGCCAAACTATGAAAAGGTTGTTTTTCCCACAAAATTGTTCATAAATAGCCCTGCTACCCCACCGTCCACCAAAAAATTTGTTTAAGAAGTACAAAAGTGAAAAAATCAAAGAATGATCAATGATGAGTTCTACAAAACGAGCAAGTGAGGAAAGGAGCAAAAAACGACAAACTAGTCCCTAAAAATGACACTATGGCAGCATCTCTTCTTCATTTACTTCCTTCGGAAGACTTACCAGATTTTAGTATTATACAGAGTATCGTTCCTAATTTACACGTCCATATTTCGCTTGGAAGAATCCCCGTAATCGCCTTAGCCAGCTGCATGGTGCGGAACTGATTCTTGTGGCGGTTGAACGTGAGGGTTGAATATCGCTTGAGGATTCCTCAACGGCACGTCGAGGATTCGCCTGCCCGATCAGAGGCGACGATCTCTCGCACTGCGGACATTTTACACTCGCCATGCAGTACCGTCTCGGGCAGCTCCGCCAGGATGTCACATCTCAGACGCAACTTACCTAGCATGGATAGGAGGTATGGTCGAAGATTCCCGTCGCGTTAATCCCCTGGGACGTGGGGCAGCATTATTCTACTATTGAAATTGATGAACACCTATTTAAATGAATTATAAATTTCTTTAATATGTGACGAACTATTCAATCGTTGAAACAAGATTCGGGAATCATTTTGCTTAAAGAGCTTCCTCTTTTCAAGCTGTGTTAAAGTACCAGAATTATATAGAAAATAACAATTTAATCAGATCATGCAGGAGATTCAGGCAGGAAGCGCGAGTGTTAACACATATTCCGAAATCATACTTGCTTTCGTCGTTTGGCGTTCCTCGAAGGGTTTATAACGTCAGACAAAACTAGAAATAGATTTTTATCTTTCAGACCGAGTTGCTGAAAGCAGCCTTATACGTCCAGTAATTCAAAAATCCGCCACGTCCGCGCGTGTTTTTTTTGCACAAATACCGAGGAAAAGTACGTGACAATGAGTGGCGAGTTTTTACGTGTTCAAAGCCATATCTCCTTATATCATAGTCCTATTCGTGAAAAGTACACATATGTAATCCATACTAGTAATTATAAGCGCTAAGTCTGGATCTGTCCGTCATGTGTGTAGTGTGATGTCACGAAATCGATAGCACGGTCCGCCAGTAGGTCGTTAGGAGCTGATTTTTTGATAATGATATAGCGGGAGGGTGGGACGGGAACATATTTGGTGGAGTCACAAATGATAGCGCTACTGATAAGAGTAGATAAGAGCGGTGCTGAAACACAAATTTCGCCACCGAAATCTCATTACGGTGCGCTATCGCGAGCAGTCGGTCACCGGAAGCTGGTTTGGGCATTATGATAGGAGAGTAGGACTGGAACATAGTTTGGTGGGGGTCGACACAAGTGATAACGCACTTGATTACTAAGAGGAAGAATAAGAGGCGGCCTGAAACACAAATTTCAAAATTTCAGTAGGGCGCTTCTAGAGCGAGTCGTTAGGAAGCGGGATTTTGGTTGCGTGATATATGTGCGCGCTGGGACGGCGACCTATTTGGTTGGGCGGTCAAAAAACCAGTGATAAACGACGGATGAAGGGACTGGAGTCAGGAACGTATGCGTGGACTGAACGTTAGAGGATCATCAGCGTTCTTCGCTGTAATTTCTGTAAACTCCTTCCGCCACTTAGCGCCGTTCCAGTAGTCCTGCAGGATGTGATGCTAATGTAATAAATATGATAATGAATACTTAGGCATTTCCGTGTTTTGAGAATAATTTCACCGTGCATGAAATTACCTCGCTCACTCGACGATAGTGGTTGTTTACATCAATCACTTTAGCTGTGCTCATGCGGGGAGGGGTGGGCCGGGTTATCAACAGTGAGGAATACGCCAGATGGGCTAGCCTATGTAATGACTGTAAATAACATTTAAAAAGTAGCTTATTAATTTAGGCGGCTGAAACCTAAAGCTTCACGCGATTGTCATTCTATCAATGGCCGGTAGCCGGGCGAGGCAGGCTAAATGGGATGAGCTCATAAAGCGCCTACTTTGAATGTGTCAGGTTTGTACGGTCTGATATCGTGCGTGTGTGTGTTAATGGTTGTTATGTATCTTGTATGTATGTTAGGACAGTAGCGGTCCGAAAACAGTACTTGCGCCGAAATTGTTTTTCGGACTGGAACTTGTTTTTTCCGACTGCATCAAATCATTTCAAATTTTAATATGTTTTAGAGATATTCCCCAACCCCCCCTCTTCCCCCATACTTCATTAAACGGCATATTTGTTTCGGAAGGTGAGAGAGAGTTGTAGAATGAAAAAAAAAACATTTCACTTTTTAGGAAATTCTCGCGATAGAAGCAAATTCAAGTAGGATTTCAAATTACTCTAGCGAGCTTCAAATTCAACAAGACACAATTTACGCAATTAATGGGAATAAACACTAAGGCATCGGTACCATAACTTTGTGGATATGGATCTTCTGAGAGTACGCTGAAATACTAACAGAAGCCCTTAAGTAAGATCAGTTAAGTTGAATGCACGTGTCTTACAAGGGGCAGCCTTCCTCCACTAATCTCTTGAATTATGACGACATTTCTCGCCCATATTTCCAGGCTGCTTATCTTCATCCAAAAGCGGCTATCCCGTATCCTTCCCATAGATGTTCCGACGCGCCGCGTCGGACATGGGTGTGAATTGTTCCTTTCGTTTGCGAGAAGCGCGCCATGCTGGAAAGCACTCGCTTCACAGCTAAAGGTGCGATGCTTTTCTTCGCACTAATAGCTAGAAGGCTGAGCTCAGTTATTGACCAACTGTCATACATGTGGATAAGAAACTCCTTTCTAGAACCAACTGTTTAGAGCATGCACTTCACATGATTGCGAATACTGCGAGTTAGTCGGCCGGCTGAAAGGTCGGGGGGCGAAATGGGCTTACGCACACCTAAAGCGGGGATCCCATGAGGGCTACAACGATCTGCGGACCAACGCGAGTGTATTCAAGATGGTTTACCGCGGACTCGAAATAGGAATGTGTGCGGTCCTGAGGGAAAACGTTTTCGAATCAGGAATTAAACTGCGCGTATGTAAAACTTGGCGGAAGGCTCGCGTGTGGTAGTCCGTAAAAGAAGTTGTTAAACCTGCACAGGATTAGAGAAGTGGAGGATGCGACGTATCAGATAGATTCTGTGAAGAGTTTCGTATTCGCTCGTATGAAACTGTACGTGACTTGAGTCGCCTTCTAGCTATAGAGCGACCAAAAGTCATCGCACCTTCACTGTAGAAGGATTCGTTTCGATCAGCATGGCGCGGCTTTCAACGAAGGGACAATTCACACAATGACCCGAAGCGCCATCGAAACAGTATGGGAGAGACTAGGATACTTTGGTAGAATAAGAGCCGGAAGATATGGGCGAGAAACTCGTCAAAGTTCAAGAGAAGTGGAGGAAGCCTGCCCTTGTAGACACTGCATTTCAATGACGGATCTCCTTACTGAGCCTTTAGTATTTCAGCCGTACCCCAGAAGATACTATTAACAAAAGTATTGGACCTTGCCAGTGTTATTCATCGATGCGTAAGATTGTTTGTTGAATTGTAAGCTCGCCTAGAGTAATTGGAACCTACTTCGAATTTGCTCATACGCGAGAAATTTCTAGTGAAATGTTTTTTTTTCATTCTTAACTCTCTCTCAATCCGAAACAAATATGCCGTTTAAGTGAAGTAGGAATATCTCTAAAACATAATTAAAATTTGAATGGATTTGATTCAGCGGAAAAAAAAGTTACAGTCGAAAAACAATTTCGGCGAAGATTTTGACAGCTACGGTAGTATGTATGTATGTATGATGTATGGTATGTATGTTGTATGTATGTATTGTATGATGTGATGTATGTATGATGTATGTATGTATGTATGTATGTTATGTATGTATGTATGTAGGTATGTATGTTATGTATGTATGATATGTATGTTGTATGATGTATGTAATGTAATGTATTGATGTATGTTTATATGTATGTATGTATGTATTGTATGTATGTATGTGTACTGTATGGATGTATGTATGTATGTATGTAGGTATGTATGTATGTATTGTATGTATGTATGTATGTAGTGTATGTATGAGTATGTCTGCGGTCCGTCCGCAAATGAAAGTGAGTGAGAAGGAAAGCTCATGGGATAACAAACCGCTAACAAATCGGCGTAGCTTACAGGATTCGAGATATCAATTTTTGTAGCAGGATAGTTGTGATAACACTTTATAGGGCTATATAAACACGCTGCTTAGCACACCTCCGTTCATTCCACATGGTGCTGCAGGTGGCAGCTGGAGGCAGATGAGAGAGAAGGAAGGATGAGGAAGGGAAGGGGAAAAATCTACCGTCATTATTATGATTGTGTCCCTTCTACTGTATGAAACACATTGTGTGCATACGACTCACTTTCAGGGTGTTGGTCTGTCACAGAGGAAGGGCCATAGCGGAGGATAGAAAGCATTGCGCAGGAACAGGAAGGTCCCGGTGGTTGCCGGGGGACCAATCTGGTGTAATGCTAAACTAGAATGTCTGCTCTTTTCAAAGTTTGCCGGCAATGCTAATTACGTCCACTACAGGGTGGCTACTAAATATTGGCGCATGGATTGTTGACCATATTTTTGAAAGAGAGGCTTTTACATCTTCAGAGGTTTATCTTTATATACCTTATAACATGGCAGTACACTGCTAAAGAAAGTGCTCGAGATGGCCTCCTTTGATAGCGATACAGGTTTGAAGTCTCTTTTCAACTGACATCACTGTGGGCCGCAAGTAGCTGACGTCAAGCTCCTTCCACGCCTCCTCCAAGGAAGCCTTTAGGGAGTCCAAACTTCGACGTTGCTCAGATGGCATCTTCTGCTTCGAGAAACTCCACACCGCCAAATCAGTTGGTTCAAATCGGGCGACTTATATGGCCAAACATTTTGCGCCCGGTAACTTGGAAAATGACGGTCACAGTTCTCCAACATGGATTATGTGGCATGTGGAGGCGCCCCGTTTTGCTGAAGAATGCCAAGATGTTTGCTAAAGGTCAAAAGAGTCCTTGGAAGAAGGGCATTATGTGAGAAAGTTTCCGGGTAGATCTGGGCGCTGACTTTGATGTATTCATCCATTAAGACAAGCGGTGTCATGGTTTCAGAAGTAAGTCCTGCCCAAACGATGACAAATTTGAAAAACGGTTCCTTGTGCGTACACAAGGTCGAGCAGAATGTCTGCTTGCCAGATCCAACAACTGCCTGTCGTTTTGCAAATCGTGCGCCACTTCTGATCTGAAGATCTACTCACATCGAGCCGACGTCGGCTACTTACGGCCCACGGTGATGCCAGTTGAAAAGAGACTTCGAGCCTGTATCGCTATCAAAGGAGTCCATCTCGAGCACTTTTTTTGTTAATGAATTTTCATGTTTTATTGTATATGAAAATAAACTCCTGAAGATATGATAGCTTTTCTTTCTGGAAATATGATCAATACACCATGCGCCAATACTTAGTAGCCACTCTGTATTTAAAAAATGGCCACGCCGAGGATTTTCGCCCGAGTACCGCCGAAAGGTACTTTATCGCCGCATTGGCTTCATTCTAATGATATAGAGGCGATTATATACTGAAGTAGGAACAGATTCGGAATACTTGTGCTTTTCTCTTTTCAAGAAGTGTAAAATTATTCAGCGTGTCTTAACTTCAAAGGTCTTTGCTTTGCTGCTTTGCTTATGAATTTGACGGTGAAGACTGGGTTCTTGTCGAGTGGTGTACTCCTACTTGTAATTCCACATGAACCCTCTCAGAATCCTTTTGATTTTTCTTGAATGAACCTCTACCAGGAGCGGAGCGCGCGCAACCAATTGCGCCCACTTTGGGATGCGCCGTGTGCTTAACATCCCTTCAGATTCGATGAGTCACTTGAAAGATAAAATATCCCTTGGAAAACGTGCGAGTTTCGGATCTTCAACTTATGGATGATAAAACACTGAAGTAACTAAGAGCTGCTGAGCGTACACTTCTGAATGACGAAGATTTTATGTGGGCGGAATAACATTTTTACTGGAAATTATCAGGCCTGGCATCGACTCGAACCTTGACGTTTGTCCTCCAACGTTGACGATCCTGGTGCATCAATCTAGCCCGATCTGTTCTTCCCAGCGAGCCAATACGACCCCAACCCCTCCCCCGCTGCCCCATTTGACCTGTCTAGGATTCCACAACGCACGCTTGACCTTGCTCAAGCAATCGGAAGAACCTTTATAAAGTGTATGGGTGCAATCATTTTTTAAATGGTTTTTGACTTAAACGGCGACCGTACCTTCCACGTCTACATTTTGTTGCTTAAATTGATCGAGCCCTATAAGACCCTAGTTCATCGAATTGCACATCGGATGTGCTCCTACTACGACGTCAGGGATACTCTCTAGTAATGAGGGATCAGCTTATCTCGCGAAGGAAACAGGACACCATCGGGATCAAAACCATGAAAACTCTTCTTCATTTAACTTCTTTTTTCACATCCGAACTATCCGGCATCTTCAACACGCAGGAGCGGAAGGGTGAAAAATGACCATGTGTGGCCGACGATTCAAATACCACAAGAGTCGTGCTGAGTGTGGGTTGTTTTCTTCTATCTAGGCACGTCTCTTTTGTGTCATTTTCAAGGAACAAGGAAATAATCGAAGCCAAACAAATCGTCCAGACTGCTAAACTGTTCCCCCGTCCTGAGCACACCGGATATGCTCTCCTACGACGTTGCGAAAAGCCTATGCATATGAGGTGTCATCTAAACTAGCAAGGGAAGTCGCTTCAGTGGAGCCAGCTCTCACATGTTTTATCTTTAATGCGCGAGCTATGGGCGACAGACTTCTAACTACGGAGAAGGGGGAACTTGGTTGAGCACTTCAAGCCCGAACGGCTACCGTAATGAGGAGTGCAGCTTCACTCGATGTGACATTGCCACGGTTACGGGCCTGACTGCATTCTGAAAATTAAAAAGTGGAAATCTTCAAGCTATTAATTAAATGTGGAGATTACTCTGAAAACAAATGGGACGGAGTAGTCGAACGAGCTCATGGAAACGGCATGTGCCCATAGAGTTTTCACGAACGTTTTCTTGGATACGCACATTTTCCACTTGTCCCATTCAGTAGCCTAAACAGCACTGGGAACTTCCATATCCGTAGAGCGAATCTGGTACCAATATGTATCGTACCAAAATACGACCGATGCTTCTGGTCTCTACGAGACTCATTTATACCCTTTATTACGATTCAGGCTGAAGACCGGTAAATTCGGATGCAAAAAGGATAGGAGAAAAGGGAAAAGAAAGGGAAGCACCGGCAAAGAGACGCAAGCGCCACAATAGTGGTTTTGTTTGAAACACAGAGCAGTATTGCGAGCTCTGCTCTCACCATCATAGAAAAGTTGGAGATAAATAGATACGAAAGTTGATTAAGATTAATATACCTAAAATAGGCATATGTTTGTCAAAGTGGAGAATCAAAATCGCAAAATTCTTGCACCCGTGTAGTCCCACAAGGAGGTGTATTGACACTTATATATATATTATTTGTTATATATGTATATATATTATACAGTACTCGCCGTAAATCGAAAATTCACGCGAATAACGCGAACCCTCGTTGATTTCGTGAATTCGTTATAATTCGGTTCAAAATTGAGCTTTCGAGAAATCGAAGGTATCTTTGAATTCAGCTCGTCGGACACTATAAGAATGTGTTTCGATACTTTGGAAAAGCTCCATATAGGAATGCGCCATGCACTCGACTTTCATCTCAAAAGTAGTTGCTCGCATGTGATGCGTATATAATCCCGCTTATGCGGGCTGACCGCTACACACAGAGAAGGGCCTCAGAAATTACCCCAAAATGCGCCCTGTACTCAATATTATCCACTACATTGTGATATTAGATGAATGTTATTTTCCGAATTTTCAGATCTTGATTTCGTTTTTAAGCGCTTACTGGCTTTACGTGTTTACTCTGCTCACAATATCCCATCCTCTGAATATCAAGTGGAATCTTTGAAGAGTTTTCAGCAGGCATAGTGGGTCTATTATGTGACATTTTCCATTTTCAGAGGAGATGTTTTGCAGAAAGCTGTGAAGATAGCGAACAATTTCCTTCACTGTCGTAGACTACGGTCACTTGTCTGTAAGGATTATATGGAAACCTTGGTCGCAGGTGAGCGTTTCCTCCATGGTGTGACCCCAAACATCACCCCTTGTCATGCCTTTGCCCCCTATTACGTGACAAGTCCCATTTTTAGAGGGATGTTTTGTAGAAAGCTGTGAAGGAAGCGAAGAATTTCCTTTACTGTCGTAGACTACGGTCACTTGTCTGTAAGATTATGTTGGAAAACTCGGTCGCAAGTGAGCGCTCCTCTCGTGGTGTGGCCCCAAACATGCTTCCTCGTCATGCCCTTATGTAAGTTTAGATTTTTTTGCATTTCCAAATGAACTCGCAGCCTGAAATGTGCCCGTTAGCTTCCTCGTAAAAAATGCTATATAGCATTACTTCCCCCAGTTGAAACTTTGGTTTTTCACCGTTTTCAGCCTTCCCCTATTGCGGATGGGCACTATCCAACGATTACTGCCCAAAATCTCAAAGTTTCATTTTTCGTCGAAACTTTGCCTAGTGGGGTAATTCGATGCCCTGATTACGAATATGACATTCATTTTGATGCTGGTGTCATTTAGCGCCATTTGGCGCCGTTTGCCGCCAATTTGGCGCTACGATTGTTTCCACCAAATCCGTGAAAACGTGTGTATAGGGTTATTTGGGGTCTTGATCCCGAATATGACATCCAGTCTTGACGCCGGCGCCATGTGGTGTCACAAACAACACTTCGCAGTCGGAGCGTACTTCCAGGCGCCTTTCGCAGGGCGCCGACTGTCAGACGGGGAAAGGTCATTGAATCGGAAACTTTCCCAGAACCAGACCGTGGAAAACTGTGAGCTAAGCCAGAAGCATATTTTAGGTTTTCACTGGAGATGGAGAAGGAAGCTCATGGGATAAACAAACCGCTAACAAATCGGGTAGCTTACAGGATTTGAGATATCAATGTTTTGTAGCAGGATAGTTGTGATAACACTCTTAGGGCTATATAAACACCTGCTTAGCACACTTCCGTTCATTCACATGGTGCTGCAGTGGCAGCGGGAGGCTAGTGAGCAAAGCGAAGCGAGATGAGGAAGGGAAGCGAAAAATCTACCGTCATATCATGATTGTGTCCCTTCTACTGTTTTGAACACCATTGTGTTGCATACGCGTCACTTCCACGAGGTGTTGGTGTCACAGGAGTAAAGGACCTTAGCGGAGGATAGAAAGGTTGCGCAGGAAAGGAAGGTCCCGGCGGTTGACGGGGGACTAATCTGGTTTGTAATAAGAAAGAATGGATCAAACACATGAGTGGAAATAGGAAATGAATTCCACACTCAGTGATAGCACTCCTATTATTCCTCCATCAGTACATTCAGTAAGGCACCAAAAAATTATAAGCCCAGCTGCAGAACACATGGCAAAAGGCTATGGCTGTGGCGTCGCTGGGCTATGACCAGAGTCAATCCTGCGTTGCGGAGTTTTCAACGGCCACGATGCGCAGTTTCGCCCGATTAGATACGTTCTCTCGCGCGAACATTCACACTCGCATGCTCGAGCCGTCTGCGTCTCCGCGCATACAGCGTGCGTTTAGGATCTCTCAACGTGCCGTTGCGAACTGCGCAACGCAGGGTTGACTCTGCTCGCAAGTGGTGTTTGAATCAAGGCTTGAAGAGAATGTCATGTCCCCATGACATTCTCCACTCATTCGTTGCCTTTCAAGTTAACACGTTGGCGACATCGCGTGTTTTGGCATTTTGCATCGCGTGGGACAGGAGCGATTTTGCGAGCGCGGCGTCCTTGCCCTACTTCCGCTTATTTTTTGTTAGAAAAGCACAACAACTTGAATCTCATGGAATCATTTCGGCAAGGATGAAAGCATAAAGGTCGTCTGTATGAATAGCAGTAGATTTTTATTCAGAAGAAAGCATAATGACCACGAAGAAGCAAAAAACATCACTTGAGCAGCGAATGAAATAAGAAGCATTTATACCTCAGTTTTTTTCTTCAAATACAAATATCTCGAAACTCACAGAGTTTTGTACTAACTGCTTCTACAATATTTCATGTGAATGTTCACGACAGTGAAAGGAATACTAGGAAAAAATTGAAGTGAAAGATTTGGGCCTCCAGAAAATCTTTGCTAAATCAAGGGATATTTGATTACTCTGTCTGCCATGTGGTTTGTAGTTCTGTCAATGTATTATCTATTAAATAAACTTATAAAACTCAAGGAGAAGGAGCGCAAGCACAACAAAAATGAATTATATAGTTCTGACGCGCATGCTCGTCAGCCTGTCGTCAACGTGTAATTATCGTGAATGTCACAGGATTCGCCTAAAATCGTCGAACAGAACAGAGCGATGGGCGAAGCTTTGAAAAAAACAAGGTGTTGCAGCTGAATACCAGGTTCGTACCTTTTCTGATTGTGTACCGTACCGAAAAAATTTGAAAAGGACGAGAAAATTTTGAAAAGGACAGTGGTGGGGAAAGTGCTGCCGAAACAAATGACGCTGCTTACCATGAGCGCAGTCAGAGGTGAATACGGAGTCGTTCGTGGTCGGGCCCAGGGTCAAGCGAACCGTCGAGTCCCCTCCCCCAGCGGCTGAAGTCGATAAACGACCCTCTTCACAAGCCGAACTATGAAAAGGTTGTTTAATTTTCCCTCAAAACTGCTCATAAAAAGAGACCTGCTACCCTATCCTCCACCGAAAAATTCGTTTAAAAAGCACAAAAGTGAAAAAGTGAAGAACTGGTCATTATTGATGAGTCCTACCGAACGAGCAATCTAGAAACGGATCAAAAAACGACAAACTAGTCACTAAAAATGGCATACTATGGCAAAATCTCCTCTTCATTAATTTCCTTCGGAGGGCTTGCCAAATTTTTGTACTACACAGAGCATGGTTCTCAATTTGCACGTCCCCTTTTTGCTTGAAAGAAGCCTTATAACCGCCCTAGCCAGACGGGCGTTGATTGATCTTTGGCGTTGACCGTGGAGCAGCTATTCTACTATTGAAATTTGAACAAATATTCAAATGATTGTAACTTTCTTCATTATAAACGAATTTTCAATCTGAAAGCAGATTAGGGAGTGTTGTGAACAGCTCTTTCGCAACAGTATTGAAATTACAAAAATTTATAAGAAATAACAAATTTAGACCAATTAACGAGGAAAATTCATGACGAGCATGAGTTTTTACACTTTCCGAAGCCATAACTTGCTTCATTTTGGTCGAATCTTAAAAGCTAGTATGGCATACAAAACTATAAGATTTGCTCTATCAAACGGTTTTTAAACCAGCTTTACGCGTCCAGTATTTAAAAAAATGGCCACGTCGAGGATTTTTCCAAAATTAACGAGGAAAATTTGCGAAGAGCGCGAGTTTTTACGCTTTCCAAAGCCATAACTCCGTTCAAACTCATCCTATCTAGAAAGCTAATATGGCATACAAAACTAGAAGATTTGCTCCATTCAACACTTGCTAGGACTACTCGATACGCTCAGTATTTAAAAAGTGGCCACGTCGAGGATTTTTGCCGGAGTACCGCTGAAAGGTACATTTTCGCTGCATTGGCACTATTTCAACGACCATAGCTCCTTTCAGGGGCAATTATATACTTTTTATAATAAAGCAGGAACAGAATCGGAATCCTCATTCTTTTCCAAAAGGCTGCAGTTCTCGCTTGATAGTGTACTTCTCTATGTAATTTCACACAGACCTTTTCAGGATCTTTTTGATTTTTTTTTCTGAATTGAGATTCTCTCTCCAAAAAACCGTAGTTAGAGCGCGCGCAACTAACTAGGCCTACTCTGGTATGCGCCGTGTGCTTCACATCCCTAAAGATTCCAGGACTCACTTGAAAGATAAAATTTTCGTCAGGAAACGTGAGAATTTTGAATTCTTTGACTTGTTCAGTGACAAATCTTTGGGTAGTAAAAATCACTACGCGGACACCTCTGAATCGCGAAAATTTTACGAATTTTTGTTTGTTACTGGAAGTCCTCTGGCCTTCCATGGTATCGACTCAATCCATGATGTTTCTCCTCCGACGATGATCCTACTGCATCAATCCGGCCCGATCTCTTCCTCCCTGCGGGCCAATACGACCCCCCCCCTGTGAAGTGGTGTCAAGGATTCCTCAACACACGCTTGACCCTGGTCGGGCCAACCAAGCCTGCCATCCTCCGGGGAGGGTTAATCGGTACCGGACTTGTCTGGGAAGCTTAAATCTCAGAATGTACATCGTTTTACCCCCGCCACTCATTGCATTGGTCAAATAGCATTCAGATTACCTTCCTTTCATGTGTAATGGGAAGTAGAATCCCAAATGTACTCATCAACGACAGATGACTCATTTTTATCCTTTATCTATAGGTCTTGTTCTGGTCTTTGCTAATTGGTCCATTCATAGCTGGGGATTAGGGTCAAAGATCGGCCCTAGCTGTATTTGGGGAGTTATCACGGTTGTTTGAATATGCTGGTAACGTATTGGAAGATTTGACGAGACGGTTTTGTAGCTGTTCACACTTTTCCTCATAAAAAAGCCTGAAAATGAAATGGAGATTTTCTGTGCCTTGAATCCTTAGAACTCAAGGATCTAGGAGGCGCAACATATCAGTATTTGAAGGAAGCTATTTATCAGTTCGGCCAGATTGAAATTTCGTTTTTGATCATCAGTTGTTTTCATTTCAAAAACGATAATGAAGCACATCAACCTGAACCGTCAACTGTGTCACAGACTCATCACCTTCCATTACGCAAAGCATGGATGCCTACGGCGTAGAACTCTTTCTGGGTCAACTTGAAGAAGTTGGGCACGCAAATTTTGACGTCGCGGTTATCGCATCGATTTGCTGCCATTGAATGTTGCGCTGACCTGGGTCAGTGATAAGACGGCGCCAGACCTGGGCTATATGGCGCCGGAGGTAGAACGTCCCAGCCCAACTCCTCGATTTCTTGTTGCGTGACTTTCACGACACGTGTTATGGTGTAGTAGTTTTACATTGGCAGAATTCACCCCTCGACGACACAGGGCTTGGTTCACGCGGTCTGGCTGCTGTGCGCAGGCTTCACCTGTGACTATCTGACCCATAATCAGCTCTCCATTGTAGGCCAGTCTTGTACTGTTCCACCACACCGTAGCGTCACTTTTTCTCAGTGGATGTCCAGTTTCAGAGAGGTCCTCAGCTGCACATCATTCACCAACCACGGCCGTCTTCTCGCGTTGTTGTTGAGAAACAACTTGTTGAATCTTTTTGGAAAATGAGGTCAACACGAAGTCAAGAAGCTTTTTCCTGTTGGAGTTATGGAGCGAAGTTTCAGTATTAGCGACCAGTACTGCTTGCTCGTGTCGCTAAGAATAGGCCAAACCCTTTTCTATCCTGAAAGACCTTAGCATTCGCACGTAGGAACTTCTAATTTTTTGTGTTTACACAACTGAATCTCCATGCAAGTTTTGTGCGGTTTGTCGAGGACTCAGCTCGTTGGTTTTCTTTATTTCTCCGTCATACAGAGCTAGAGGTCATAATCTACGACCTTCTTCGCCAGGTTCTTTACCTCAGTCTTGGAAGAACTGAAACCCTAGCTGAAAGTGCACCAGAGACTAAGTGTTACTGCTTAATGTGTTTTGCACACATTGAATGAGATTCGTTGGCCGTTTTTCCTTGCTTGAATATATATATGCTCAGGCAATGACTTCTGAACAGTCAACTTCGAGCGAAGTTTTGGCCCGAAGGACATCCGCTCAGTGCCGCCTAAGATCTTGGGGTATGCGCGCTGAACCGCTCTCTTGAATGAATGGTCTCCCATCCTAAGAGATTGTGCTTGAGCTGAGAAATAAGGCACGAACGGAAGCGACATTTCAGTCTGCCAATCTAATAGTTTAGACAAAGGAAAAGTCGTTTTGGTGACTTCTGACTACTACTGTGAATTTGACAAATTTCCTTCGAGTATTTTTTGATAGCTCTGCTCTACACTACAGTATGTTTCGCAACTGGCTATAATAGATATGCACAATTGGTAATTTGGGACATGAAGAGCGATTTCTAAGAGTTACATGGGAAGGGATGTTGCCAATAGAACCATGGCCAAACACTGCAGCCAGCACGCCCCCTCCTTCCTGAGAGAGGTCTTTATCCGAGCTCCCTTCAATCCTTCTCAAAGTGGGTCCTATTGGATGGCCGTAGGTGAGAAACTTTGAAGAACTTTTCTCTTCTATTCTTTCTTTTCTTTTTCTTTTCATTCCTCCCGTCCTCAAGTAGCAGTCCTCCAAGCGAGGGACGGTAGAAGGCTGCCGTTAACAGTTTCAAAAATCGACGTAGGAAAGGGTTTCTATCCCATTCCTTTCAAAGACTCTGCTAATCCATCTCATCAATTATTATATTGATTCCTTTGCAAAAATGACAAGGAAAAATCTTACGGTTGGGAATCGCTCATGTCGTGATTGATCTTGGGTAAGAAGCGAATCTCTCTCCTCACTTCTCATCAAGTGTTCAAGTCCTTATGATGCTATTCCATGCAATCCACCGTATTAAGATTTCTCCTTAAAACTCAGAACTATACTGGAATGAATTCAAGTGCGCTTTTTAACAAGTGCATTTAGGAGTTCCCGGAATGCGACCATTTCAACCTCATACATGGACTTCGGATAAAAGAAGAAGACCACACAAGAAAATTCCTTGCGTTCCTTCAGAAGGACTGATAACTGACAGCTGATGGATCATACCTCTTTCACCAATTGTTTATTGTTTATTTATTTGTTGTTGTTGTTTTTTGCTACCATAAAAACTTCACTCTTCTAAGCGCACAACTCTACGTATTAAGGTAATTTGGAAAAGCATTTCTTGGTGCACTCACCAAGACAACAAGAATTATAATGAGAATCATAATTTACGATGCAATCGAAAATATAAAGGTTCAGATTGTACATCGGCAAGGTATAACGATGAAAGAGAATTTCTAGAGAAAAGAACAGCTATACTTTCCTCCCCATGACGACTGTGGAGTAACTGCAGTGGCCTGGTCCCAACGAACGCTCAAAGTCGCGGATCAGGATTAGGTGTCAAGAAGTAGTCAATTGCGCTTCAGCACCACTCCTTACATAATAAAGAGTGGTGCTCAAGCGCAATGGGTGCGACCCTGTCCGACTAAAGAGTGCAAAGCAACGACGCTAAGGCCCTGCTATGGGTGCTGCCTTGCTGCTGTACTTATCAATCGCTCCATACGTGGCCTTTGCTCCCTCTCGCGTTCAACAGGCTCTCTTGCGTTTTTCCTCTCCTCGCAATGTTGTCTCTCCATCATACCGCGGCCGACCTCACAAGGGGGATTTCATTGTCATCTACGGCGATTTTTGCTTTCTTTCCCCACTGACGTTCCTCATCGCACATCTCAAATTCCCGAACAAAACAACACACCACCCCGGAAGGACCGAATCGACAGGGGACACTAGAAAAGCGCCCGCACTAAAACCTTGTTATCGCACAATAAGAAAGATGTCCATTATCGAGCCAAAGAACGCTTTGGTCAATGCCGGCTTGAAGCGACCAAAAAAATCAAAATTTTGGTCCTCCCGCCGCTTAAGAACTCCATATTATACAGTGGGTTTCAAAAGTATGTGCACACCCTCAAAATTCACGTTTGAAAGGGAATCATGAGGTTTCCTGCTATGAAATCCTTCTCAATCAATTTCTCGTAGTCGATAACCTATCAATGCAAGCAAAGCAGATAATATCGCCTCACTTTCGGAAAAAAATTTTCGGATGAATTTTTTTCTTTGTTTCAAAAGTATGTGCACACTTGAAGGAGATAAGATTTTGGCGCCGGATTTTCCACCGATTTCAATCCGACTTTGCTGTTTTCACTTCGTCATCATATCAATTCGCGCCATACTTCTTCTTGAAGCTGAGCAAGCTTAGATGAAGGTTCTGCATGACAATGAACGTTCCAATCTAGAAATCGCACGATAACTTGGTCGTTCTCCTTAATGCATTCGAAGATTTATCTGGTACCCTGATAATTATACTCAGCACACACTCCGCTCCATCCACGATCCCTGACTGCTCAGAACAACAAAAGAGTAGCCCACATCCTGTCGGATTCTTCACTGACAGTCCGAGCTCAGATTTTTATTCCAGCCTCGAAAATGACCACTAAGCCCCTCATCCGCTCAAATGAATACACCACTCGAAAGACGCTGAGAAAGGCCACTCACTTCAAGGCCCAGCACAAGTCAGCCACATTGGAGTCTGCTCCTACAGACATGGCAACATAGGATATTACACCGGGCGAAGACACGGTTTTTCGAGAATTTCCTATTTTCAAAACAAGCAACTTTTATGGACTTTCTCTCCTCAGGTAATCTTAACTCATGGAGAGAGTTAGATCTTGACGGGCCGGGTGGATTTTGCTACTACAGGAGAGGCTTGGCCGTGAGTCGCTCGTGCTCTCGAGAAGGAATTTCGGAAGAGGCCCGTTGATGGATCTGCGGCGGTTTCGCAGTCAGCGGAAATTCAGAAGTTGCCGTTCCATTATTGCGTATGAAGTGTAAAGAATACCAAGCAGTGCTCCGATGTCACCTGTTGCCCTTTCTTAGCGAAGCGGAGCAAAAATTGCATTCTTAGCAACAGGACCACGTGTCTTTCGATGCTTCGCAATTTACCAAAGAATGGCCTACCAAATGGTGCTGAAGCGATAGATTGGCTTATGTGTCCTCCTTACTGCAACCCTATAGGGATCCCTTGGTCAAGGCGTTAACTTTAGCAAGCGGCAGTATAATACCGCGGATGAACTGATGGTGGCGGTAGAGCCATTTGAGCCGACA
>MU889595.1:0-10841 GCA_036418205.1 Ostertagia ostertagi
CAACTATTTGACATTTTTTCATTCTTTTTAAGCACCAAATCTAATTTTGACTTTCGTTACGATTGCGGTTCCTAGTTTGATGGTCTCGTTGTCACCTTCGCTGACCTCGGCTTGGCCGAGAAGCGCCGTCCACTTTGTGGCCGACACCAATTCAGTAGCAACTGACCGTCTTTGGATTCGTTCACCGGGCTTTTTGCCAAATGCTACTGTCCTCCAAATCACAGATGTGTTTATGAATTCCTCACAAGCCTTAAATCCATCTGTGTTCATGGTCAGCTGTTTTGTTTACATGTTTTTCTTTGTAACTAGGCCAAAAAACGATGTCAGCAAAGAAAACAGACATTCGATTAGCAACTCTGATCAACTTCTTAGTATATTCTATCATGTCTTGGTTCGTCTTAAAAATGGATATTACGCCTTCAGGACTTCATTTTCAAGAGCTTTCTCGCGTCTGGTGAAAATCCACGACCCTGATAAATAATTACCTAGTTCTGGCGAATAATGGAAATGCTTTCACATTCTCAGTCGCAGAATGAAGAATGAAAGCCGAATGAAAAGTAGTTATTTCTCCCTCATTTCTTGTTTTCATCCCGCGCTTATTTCAATAGGGATATCAAAGCGGCTTTCATTCGATAATGTCCCAATGATGAATTGAAGATATTCTCTCTTTCATCCCTACTTCTCTGTTTTTCCGAATTTGCTCCGTTTGGTTGCTTCGTTTTTTATTACCCATTTGCTGGGATTCTCCTCTCAACAAGTGGAACCCTTCAAAGCTATCTCTGAAAGGTTTAGCTATTTTTACACATTTTCAACGAAATTGACAAAATAGTAAGATTTTTCTGAGGAAGTAGCGGGACGAAGTTATTTCGTTACAAAGCTCTTATCTTTCTTAATTAGTAGCAATTAGTAGATCCGCAAGAGATCGGAGTCCGTCATAGCATGTACGTGACCCTTCACGGAAATCACAATCGCGGATCTGTCAACTTATCTTATTACAATTATGGTAATCTTATCGATTGTGTCGCTTACTGGTTAATGCGCAATGTCTGACGGGACCATGCCATTTCGATATAACGGGGTGTCTAATTGCCTTCAATCAAAATGATATGAGTGGCAGCCGTGCCCTTTCTCAAATGACCACAGTTTCCATCGAAAAGAGCCGACCATGCTCTTAGGAGGAACCATAAAGTGCGTCTGGCAGCAAATTTCTCCTTATAACTCCGCCTCCATTTGCGCCTAACACGCAAAATAGAATCACCGTTCGTTGTTCACTGAAATTGTCATGGATAAATAACCCGCTCAACCAAACTCCCTACCCTTGTAAGTTCTCCAGCGTGTTTCAGCAAGTTTTTGCTTGAATCTCAATTTCCGGGCAACATCTTACCTTTTGTCGGGACGAACATCAGGTACACCTGTTAGCACCTGAGTTCATATATGGCTTGTGAGTGCGGAACTTTCGACACACTTCTGTAGTAAGCAATTTTCATGGGTAGAAACATTCGGATATATTTACATTAATAGAGAGCTAATAATAGAGAGCTTCCATCCATACTACCTTCCCACCTCCCCGCGCCGACAATTCACTAAAAAAATGACTTTCTAGAATTTGTGATGAGCTAACGCCTATTTCTTGCAATTTTGCACGCGCATATAAAGGCAGTGCAATTTTTCACGCTTTTCACCTCTATTGTACTCTGAGAATTTACTCTGTCGACGCAGGTAATTACTGTTGCAGTTTCTCTGGGATGGGTCTCCGTCGTAACGGGGAACATACGGGTCGCCTGAAATGTGAAATGAGGCGTCGGGTGGCGTTAGCCATTCGCGGTAATCAACCGCTGCTCCGTTCAGACCACGCTTGGTCACTATGACAACATCAAGCTGCAAGGCCACCGCATGCATTTCCATCCCTGGTACCCATCTCGTTCACGGCACTCCCAACGTACTACTCTTCTAAAGTGATGAACGCCTCTCTGCCGGCAGCGAAGACATAAGGTCGCCCACTGTGTCATTGGTTTTTGTATACCCTGTTCCTTTCACACCCCCTTACACCATTCTAATTCACGTGAATACCGCAGTGTTAAGGTGTTGATGCACCCAGCTGTACGAGCGCTCTCGAAACCCTCAAGCTCTACTTGATTGAAAACAACCTCGTCTCCTTGCTCTGTTCTTATAAACCTCCCTCTCCGTGTTGCGTTAACAATATTATATTGGTTGTGAGTGGCCTACTTTTGCCCTTTATCGCTCCATCTGGCGTTTGGCCTGTTCAATACTACCTGACGCCTTCGCTCCATTGAAAGTCACGCATTTTGCTTTGGGTAATTGCCAGTTGTTGCAGTGAATACATTCCATTATGATGGGATGGCACTAATGACCCACATGATGTTAGTCTGCTTCCATTTTCAGTAACTTACATGTTCTTCCTTGTTTTTTCGACACCACCCACAATATTCAAATCCACTAATCTAAAAGACCTCAATGCGGTCATAAACGGTCTATGTTTCAAGCGGGAAACGAACCTGTTTTGTATTTAAAAGATGCTTTATCTACAGCTTTTTGTTTGTCTTTATTGGTGGATAATAGCAACGCTTCGTAAGTACCAGAATGCTAAACCCTCACGTTCATGCCCAATATCTGCTTTAAAACACCTCATATTTTCAACTATAAAGTCACAGAGGTAGCCATTAAGTTTTCTCGTTATCAAATACTTCATTGACCATCCCACCTACTTTTCCAGTCATAAAAAAACAACTAAAGCTACCTTCCTCTTTTTATACCGTTCGTCTGACTCTTTCATGAACACTTCCGATTTTCTTCTGCGTCTGTGTATATCAACTCTCTGTCACTTTCAGAAGCGATTTCTCTCTCGTTTCTGTCGACTGACAGCAGGCTAGTCGTTGGGTCGCCCACAGCACACATGTTCCTGCACGTCGTAACCGATTGCCGTCATATAGTATACTTCAAAGGCACTCAAGCGCCTGGGTATCTCTGGTCACCAATTTCCTGAGTTTTATGTTGTATGTTTAGACTCGATCGGCACTTATTCTTTTGAACTCCATAAATATTTATGTGGCTTCTGTCTTGAATTTCCGAAGCTAGTGAGAGTTTTTTTTTTCGTAAAACCCAAGCTATACGAACGAAGAAGCTAGTAAGAGTTTTTTTTTGTAAAACCCAAGTGCTAAGCATAACTACCTCATAAGTCGCGTCTCCATTGGGTGGGCAAAAATTAGGGTTACAAAGCTTGCTCTGTCAGTCTTTAATTTTGTACACCAGGAGCTTTTGATGTATCTTCTATTTATGTATTTACCGTGATAATTCAGTGTTCCATTTTTGGTATCGTTGCATGAAATATATCAACTCCGAAAGACGATCCTTATCTTTAAATCCTCCAGAAACAATCACTACTTCGCTCCATCAAGCTGTTTGTGTTATACTGTGATACATTCAGAAGCTCTTAGGAACTTCCGTCGACCAACATTACCAATTTTGATCGGCTATTTCCAGCACCAATAGCCCTGGGAGAATAGTTTCGGCGGCTCTCGACTCGTACAGGTGCTCTATGGGGCTTTTGATCGGTGGGCAAGATAGAGTAGTGAACTTCTCAAAAGGAAGGTTTGGTACCATCAATGATTGGGATGTTTCACTGTCAAATAGACGTAGATATGGTACCGTCATCGATTGAGAGGTTTCTGTCAAGTAGACATAGAAGCGCTCCTCAGCCAGACTCTGTAGAACGCGCTTTTTTTGTAATATCGTCTCAAATCTCCCACCCCCCTCCGCCTCCTCACCTGAAGCCCGGGTCCAAAGTGAGCTACTTCTTGGGAATACCAGAAAATTGTGCAGTGGCGTACCGGTTTTTTCGGATCTCCGATCAGAGTCAACATCACGGACTGCCAGGAACAGCGTGGCGGATCTTTTACGAGCTATTCTTTTTCTCCGTTTCCGCTATCCCTCATCATCAGTACACTCTTCACGATTATCACTCCACATGCGTACTCTCCTCGCTCTTTGATCCGCACTGATATCGATCATCTGCTAGTTTTTTTCGTCTGCCATCCCGATTCTGTGGGATGAGTTATCTTCACTCCTATTAGGATTTTCGATGAATGTGCCTCAATAACGAAGAATTCATTTTTATGCACTATTTCTTACATTGCTTTAACAAGGAAATCTCGAAGTAAAAGAGAAAATGATTCTAAAACTTGATCGACTTTTGTCACATGGTCTGGCCTCATCAAAAACCCGAGTTACTTCAATTTCTAGCTGTTCAGTTTCCTCCTATACAACAACGAAAGCATTGTTTTTTGCGGTCGGAAGAAAAACTCCTTGGTTCAACACACTGCGTACTGCGTGCGCCACCATGTAGCGCATTATCCCACACAAAAGCTTGGTTTTATCTGATTCATTTGGGTTTCTTCGAAATCCTCAACTGTTTGCGCTCGTTTTCGAAATCGCAAAACAACTCGTGTTATCACTGATAAAATTGTTTATATTGTAGATTAATGATGACTAGTTTCGAAAAAAAATAAAAAAAGCTTTGGAGACTCACACAACGGGCCGTCCGCAATGTGCTAAGGAGTTGTCTTTTTGGTTGTTTGCGTTCTTTTCGGTTGTTTGAGAGCCTTACCGATGACTAACAGTAGCGTTCAAATGTGTTCGCCAAAACGGTTCCTCGTGCATTACAGTTTTTTCTCTTATTTCGAAGGCTTCATATAGATTTTCTCTTCAATGCCTTGAATCCTTAGCAAATGAGGATTTAAGAAGGTCAGAAGAAGCAACATATCAGTATCTAAAGCGAATTCGTCAGGTGAGAAAAAGCAGTGCACGAAAACCGTTTCGGCAAACACTTTTGACCGCAACTGTAGTTTACCCTTTCCTATTGCTCGCGAAAGACTGCTACTAGCGGTCAGATATCACCAAATAAATAGGCGGTTGCATGAACTAATCAGAAGTTCAGACTATGCTACTTCGTCTGAAAACTAAGTGCATGGCGCAGGCTAAAAAGTTCTCGAAACCAAAGATGCCTTACCCTTCATTCCTCAAATGCAAAACTTTAGGCTGGAATGCGTTCGAATATTTAGCAAGTCTCTTTCCGTCGTTTCGTTGCTATTTCTTTTTTGGCGCATGCTGCAATGCTTATCCGTGGGGTTGCTTAGAGGTGAAGCGCTTTTCAAAGGTGGTTTCTACATGCTGCATGCTAAGGTGGAACCCGGAAATAATGCTTGTTTAGAGCGTCTTTAGGAATGAAACGAACAAAAAATACAGCAAAGTGAAGAATTGCTTTTGTCAATCGGGAAGCACGGTGACCAAATTGGCAATCCAAGAACTTACATTCTTGAGCTCAGGTCCCTTAAGAGCTTTTTTCCAAACAATCTACTCCATTCAGTATCGGAACATTCGTACCACGAATGTATCACACACTCAATCATTCCTTGAATATCTAAATAACTGCACTTCTCCAAGAGAAGTTCTAGTCTTGTATTGCTCTCCTAGATCCGCTCAGGAAAACTAGACTTATGCGTTATTACCTCTACATCATGGAAAATACTTGAAACGCATGTAACAATTTCTCTGGCTTTCCCGAAAATTCTTCTCGTTCTATCCTTAAAAAAAATTTCTCAAGAAACTGAACCTATTGGTGCGAACAGCGGTAAGGAAGGACTCAATATTCTCCAGCCGAGCCGCCTCAATAACTCTCCCTGTTCACTTCGGCGATGTCCTTAGTGAGAAACAGCTTGCATGGTTTTTCCATGGTGGACCATAGTTCTCTCTTTTTACTTCGATATATGTAGGACCCTTGCGGCCTGGAATCGCCAAGGAATGACAAATTTGAAGTCGCCTTAGGCGCAGCCCTGCAGTTGTGCTGGATTAAGAGCCACCATACAAATACCGAATGGCAAGCCATTTATCTTTCTTTGTGTTCCACATGTACGAAAGTTCACGCTCAAGGCAAGAAACTTCTTCTCATTAAGTACCTTAGCTGGTATGGGTTCTTAGCTACTTGCGAATAGATAGAGAACAGCATACAAAGTCATGTTTTCTTTATCATATCCTTAAAGGACGAATTCACGATTAGAATGAAGGTCGAAGAAGGAGTAATTCACCTAGTTGAGGGACCTCCTGAGGGTGCGGAACTGACGCGCAATTGGCATGAAAAGTTTGACCTCGGCGACCTATTAAGGCTCAATCTTGGCGCGGTGGGCCAGTGCACGCCCACCGATCATCTGATCACTCGCCGCAGGTCTATACGTGGCGAGTGATTAGATAGGTGAGCGATGAGTCGCATCAATGCTCAAATCAACGGGCAAGGAAGGGGTCCCATTTCTCGGGTTCTGGGCCGTTTCTCATGGTTCTTCCTTCTTTCGTGTACCACTCACCATCCCTAAGTTAATTTGAAATGGGTTGCCTTTCCAGCGTGAATTCGTCCTTTAAATGATTCAAAGTAGTGTTGAGGGTGACAAATGTGGTCCGGTGATCGGTGTGGCGCAGATTACTGTGCAGCAAATAAGGCCGACTCTAGACTCGGTCGAGACCTGCTAACTATTAGCAAGTTTGACTGACCATGAATTGCGAACAAATAATAGTTGACCTCACAAATTTTGTAGAACCTTGAATGCAGAAGTCACGAGAACATGTGTGTGCAGCATGGGAGTGCAGGCACCAGTAGGAAACAGCAACCAGGGGCTGAGAGAAGCCTTAGGGTGCATTAGTTGCAGCGCACTAGGCTTGCCAGATCTTACAATGCTCCGCCCACCAGTGCTACCAGCACAGTGTCGTTCGGTGGTTATTTTGAGGACATTCCACTTCGAGCGGTCGAATCCTTTATGTTATCTGTGGAATGCGCTATCAGTCAAAGCATGTATTTGTTGGCGTCATGGTGGCTATCGGGTCACGTGTGCAAACAACCTCTTATTCAGGTTGCTAGCTCGTCCATTATCGGAGGTCAACGGGCAAAGAAAGGGGTCCCATTTTGCGCCTTCTTGACGGATTTCTTTGCTTTTTTCGCCACTGGGGCATTATTCAGCATCTCCACTTTCCACTATACAACCTAACCCAATCTTGTGGTAATCCCTCGCTTTGAATCGGTGCTCCTCCTTTCTCCTGGTAACGATTAAAGGCCAAAATCGTGGTTAAATGGATGTGTAAGAGCGATCTACGTATAAGAAGCTAGAGGTGGGGAGGTCCAGAAAAGGAAAAGAAAGCAAAAGAAATCACCGATCACGTCTCAAACACGGCTCCTTTCTCTTTCAGTCGTTTTCCACTTTGCAGTAGAGGAAAGGCGTGTTGGACGAGTTTCACGAGCTTAGCTCCAGTTGCTCCAGTGCCAATGACATTGAACCGCAATGCAACCGCTGCCGCAACTGCGCCCGCGCTTTTCTCGCAGCGTCACGTGGCAGCCGACAGCGGAAGGCGGGGCTTGCGGACGAAGGTGTGGATTGCGGGTCGAGCTTCTAGCGCCTTTGTCGCGCACTTTCAAGCCGCAAAAGGGGCGCGACATCAACGCTTGTCCGCCTCTCCCACGATCGGGGATGGAACAGGTGAACATGCCTAATCCCGGAGCGTGCCTTCAAATAACATGAGCTGGTGACAATTAAATCATCCTTGAGGACAATTTTCATGGGCATTTTTTGGCCGGCAGCGAATTCCTTCTGCTTACATAAAATTCGCCTCTTGAGACAAAAGAGTTGTTAATATAGGCGTTCAATGCGAACCGAAACCATGGGACCGAAGGGAACCGATTTTACTACTAGCGTGTGAGAGAAAGTGGGAAGCTTAGCTTAGTAGTTAGTGCAGAGGTCAACATTGAATATAACAATACCATCTTCCACGGTTTTATTGAGTAAGCCAAATCAAGTCATCTGCTTATATGGGGGTTTGAGGGCACACTAAATGGTGAAGCCGGTGTGACTTTTTCATACGGCAATGAAAGCCAAGATGCAAAGTATTGTGAAAGTAGACTACCTGTTGGGCGGAAGTGGTGTAGTGGCAAGTGGCACGCTTACCACGCGAGCGGTCCGGGGATCAAATCCTGGGTCGTGAGTCGCCCGGGCCAACCAAGCCTTCCATCCCTCCGGGGTCGGTTAATTGGTACCAGACTTGTCTGGGAGGATAAAAACACTGACTTGTACATCGGCTGGCCCCCGCAAGTCATTGTATAGGCCACATCGCATTCAAACGCCACTACGAATGTACAAATGGAAGTAGAATGCGTGCCGCATCCCAAAAAGGGATTGATCAACGGCAAATGCTTTATTTTTTATCTTTAAAAAACCAACCCTACGTGAAATACTCCAAATCGTGCTTCTGCAAGAGGGGATACGGTCAACAGAATCATATTGTCGTAGCGCAGCTCACGACGCTGCAATTTTCCGATGAGCGCAGAATTTTGAGTTGGGGTAGGGCAGTGAGCTTTTTGCACTCTACAATAATCTATATTTAGCGCGGTTATCGGATTCCAATTCACTTGCTCTGACTCTTTCATGCGAAATGATATGATGAAGATTGCTTTTGAAAAATTCATTATCACAATTTAAAACACGCAGAAGGAAAATAGGTTCGAGAAAATTGAAGTTCGCATTGAAGTTGAAACTTAGAGGATCGGGCCTGCTTATTGTTAGTATCTCTTTAAAGCGAGAGATTACGATAAAGTGCGTATGCAGCGTGGAAGTACATGCACCATTGGAAGCAGTAGTCAGGGGCCCAAGGAAACGAAATGTTGCGTTTTTGTGGTCAAAGGTGCGCTAGTTGCAGCGTACAAGGCTTGCCATTCCTTTCTGAGCCCCGCCACGGTCTGTGCTCCGCCCCCAGCAGCAGCGCCCTTCGATTGCCAATGTGACGAGATATTCCACTTCCAGAGTGTATCCTATAACTTTTCATGGGATGCGTGATCAATCAAAGCATGATGCTTGCTGAAATGATAGAGGCTATCAGCATAACATGTGCAAACGACCTCCTAATTGGTTGCTAGCTCGTCCATTATCGGAGGTCAACGGGCAAAGAAAGGGGTCCCATTTTGCGCCTTCTTTCTTTGCTTTTTTCGCCACTGGGGCATTATTCAGCATCTCCACTTCCACTATGAACCCAGTCCAATCTTATCGTAATCCCTCGCTTTAACTCCAAATTCGAACCACGCGCACAGAAACTCGTCCATTCCAATTGCGACGCCGCGACCACGACTAGTAGGGCGGGGATACGGAGGACTTCTGTTGACATGCGCCCCTTTATCAGCAGTATAGGAGCCTGGGGGCGGAAGTGGTGAATGGTAAGTAGCACACTCACCACTCTGCGGTCCGCAAATTGAATCCTGGTCGTGTTTCGTCCGGTCCATCTCTTCGGTGTCGATCAATTCATATCAGGTACCAGACTTGTCTGGGAGGATAAAAACACTGACTTGTACATCGGCTGGCCCCCGCAAGTCATTGTATAGGCCACATCGCATTCAAACGCCACTACGAATGTACAAATGGAAGTAGAATGCGTGCCGCATCCCAAAAAGGGATTGATCAACGGCAAATGCTTTATCCTTTTTATTTATAGGAGCTGGGAAGAGATATTTTTGGATGAGTTTTTGCGAACAGTATTTGACTTTATGCCGGCTATCCGCTAAAACATGGCTTCATACTCGTATTCCATACTTGCTTCATTACCATGCAAACTGCAGAGTGCGACGATTACCCCTTTACCGCTTGTAGTGTTGTTGCACCGATTGGTAGGGGCGTGACTTATCGTTAGCTTCAGCGCACTTAAGCTACTATGATAAGGCCCTCGCGCCCTTGTCATGCATTTGAGAGCATGCGATCAGGGCACATTTGCAATTTGTGAGACGGCTCTATGTTACCCATGAAAGGAACTACCTACCTTTTAGTGTGTCTCAACGTGACGCGCATACCACTTTTGCAAAGAGTGCTCAAGGCCGTTCAGAGTCATGGATAGGTTTCGGAGTTCGTACTGTGTAGTGTATTTGGTGTTTTCGAAAGAGGCTTTCATTAAGGGTCAGTTTGAAGGGGTACCTCAAGCATTTTTTCAGATGTATGTGAACTCTCAAAGATTTTGAACTTTGTAAACTTTGTAAACTCAAATGTATTCCCAAAGTTTTACTTCTTTTCGCTTTGTTCCTTGCTCTCAGCAGGCTTCAGAAGGAGAGCGGTGAGGATTCTGGGAAGAATAGAGACCCTTAAAGGAAATTTTACGCGACGTCATGCGTGCTGCTGCATCCATCAGCAGTGTTCTTAGGCAGCCAGCATTTCTGATGATCTTGCTAAATTTCTAAGGACTTTTTGACATCAATAAGTGTTTCTAGACATGATGGTCTTTCTTGAGTTTTCTCCAAATTTTTAGGAAAGTATTCAGCAGGTCCTGAAAGGTAGTTATCATTTCCAAGAAGTGTATTCTTATAGTCTTGTTTTGCTGATGAGCTGCTGTTAACGCCGCGTTTCGCATTGCGAATGTTCCACAAGAAAAACGATCTTCCACCCTATGCGGGACTCGAACCCAGACTTCTGATGTGTTCGGGCAGCTCAGTCCATTTCATCGGTGGCTGTCCAAGGAATTGCAAATGTGCTGTTCTCACGTTCTCCAAATTCCGCTATAAGAGCGCGAAGGGCCTCATCATGGTAACGTTGAAGTGTGTTGAAGCTAATCAGGGAGGTCTTCCAGGAAATGCACACCTTTCTCGAAACGGTTTTCTGCACGATATAGAGGTACGTGCATAGAACACAGAACTGTGGTTCACAGTCTACGTACAAAGGTTGCTGGGTTCCTGCTGACGCTATTTCGCAATCTTCTAAACCCAACGCAAAATACAAAAAATGGCACTGCGAGGATTCGAACCACCGACCACTCAC
>MU889600.1:0-14282 GCA_036418205.1 Ostertagia ostertagi
AATCCATTTTCGAACGGCCCCGAGAAGGCCAAAAAGTGGTGAGGAAATGGTCCAAGGATCAATCCCCGTGATGACAAAATTTTTGCATTGTGGTTGGAGCTTCCAAATTTTCTCAAAATGGCACCAGTGCAAAAATTAGGTATCATATCCATTATCAAAACCACCAGTGATCATTTAACTCAGATTTTAACTGGATTATGGCGGAAAAAAGTTGTAACACCAGAAGGGCGCCAAATGGTGCCGAAGTGGCATAAATTGGAGTCGTCTGGAAAAATAAATGTCATATTCGTGATCAGAGCATTAGATATTCTTAAAGTAGAAGTTTTAGAAAAATTTGATTTTGAGCCAGTTCCGAAAAATTGGCCATCGACAGGTCGGTCAGTAGCCCATGGGTACTCCAGCCAGCGATTGGAAAATGAGTTTCCTCGTAATCCTCCTCCAATAATAAGAAATTCCACTACAGAATAGATAGTGGCAGGCAGCCAAGCTGGTGATGGGAAACAGCACCCGCATGAGTTGAAGTCGACAGATTCTTCTTTCCTTCAAGACATGAATGTTGGGTCCTCGGCTCTTCCACTCGTAGGGCCTCCTCTCCATAGCTGGAGCGATTTCAGGGACAGGGACGTAGTGGTAGACGTTCCCTATGAAAGCTTTGGATTCCGTGAATCATTAATGCATCATTATTGAATCATCATCATCAACCACTTGGTTTCCGGTTCAATTTGAGGACTATCTTAAAGCGATACCCCAGGCAGAATCCGTGTGAGCGGTCCTCTTCGTCCTGTGAGGTAGTGCCCCAGCAGACAATCACGAACGTAACAGTCCCGTGCAACGAAAGCGCCCGAAAAAGGCGCTAGGGTCTTCTAAGCCAAGCTGCACGAGATGCACGGGCCGACTTGTCCGCAGCTGTGGGGTTCGCCGCAGCTGCGAGGCGAGTGTGCATGAAATGAGGGCCGCCCACATTGTTGCTTGTAGGGTCGTTGGGCGTTATTCCGATCAGATGATTCAGCAGTGCGCACAACCGCTGCGCAAAACCTTTTTGTTGTTTTTTTCTTTAAATCAGCATTATGACCGAATTTCTTCTATCTAAATCACTATTATTGTTATTATTCGTTGTATCATTTTGCAAAACCTTGCATTTTCAAAATCTACTCTTCCAATGGTCTAGCAAAGTGTTAATATCAAGTTCGGAAAACTCGTCCGGTTGCACCTCCCCTTGAAGGCTAGGCGAGATGTTACTGGAAGAGTGGAGGTTCCTGTTTAGGCTTCATCGCGGGTTTTTTTTCGCTGTTTCTTCCATTTCCATTCAACAATGCACACTCACATCCGTTATCGATCGCTCTTACCCCGCAAATCCGTGCCTGAGTTGTGCCTTTAAGGTGATGTACAGGGTGGTCCAAAATTATGAGGACCAAGACATTGTGTCGTTAAAAACGCATAGTAGCTTGATGGAACAAACAAACTTCAGGGAAGTGTTTGTAACTCTTATCTCAAAGTAATTCCAGAATAGAATTGAGATCTGCCACCTGCCCCGTTTACACGAGCCTTCAGATGAAGGGGGATGGCGCGTGCGGTGGCACGCAACTGAGGCGTGTCAAAATGTTTCCAGGCCTTCTGCTCTGCTTTCTTCAGGGAATCAAAGTTTTGTGGGGCATTTATTTGCGCTTGCATCCAGGGTGTAAAATACAGAAATCTAGAGCTATTAGGTGGAAGGTTCCATTGTAACAATTCTTCGAAAGCAACGAACTCGAAAAATCGCTTTTAGAGGATTTTTGCTTTATTCTTGGGTGCTCGGTCCTGTAAGAAAGTCCCAAGTAGACTACTCGAGTGGCTTTCTATCCACTACAGATGTGGAGTCTTTAGAGTGTCTGGCTGGGTTTTCACATCAATTTTTTCATTTTGGGAGTACGAAAGTCGACAAGGGGAGACCTAGTTTCTGCATCTGATAATTATCCTGGTGGTAACTGTAACTTTCGAGTCCCCGAATTTTCCATCTGTGGTGGTTCCAAACTTATTGAAGAGTTGAACTGTTGCTCATAAGAGCTTCCCTGATAGTTAGACTGCCGCTAGATGTAACGTGCCAGAGCCCCTAGTGAGTTCAATTTGAGGACTGACGTAAGGTGAAGTAGTTATTTCACTAGTTTTGAGAACTGCATGAAATTTGGTTTCATTAGGAAGAAGACATTGTACCCTTTCACATAGTGCACAGAAAAGGAGATGAAAATGGAGCGACTCGGAAAAAAGTGGATATGACTGCGCGCGCACGCGGTCCTCATAATTTTGGACCACCCTGTACTTATTTCACTAGTTTGAGAACTGCATGAATTGGTTTCATTAGGAAGAAGACATTGTACCCTCTCACATAGTGCACAGAAAAGGAGATGAAAATGGAGCGACTCGGAAAAAAGTGGATATGACCGCGCGCGCACGCGGTCCTCATAATTTTGGCCCACCCTGTACGCAGGTTCAAATTGATGTCGGTCGATGGCGTAGTGGATACTACGCCAATCTAGTGTCAGCAAGGCCAAGTGTCGTGATCGCACGACCTCTTCGCCAAAGCATGCTGGCCGTCGATCGAAATATTGGATTGCCGGTAGATTGTCAAAAGTGGGTCTCGACACGCACTGCCACCTAGCTGACTATTCGACGTTACGACAGGAGCTCCGCAGGCCCAAAACGGGGATACTTATTTCGACTCTGCCTCCTCGCCGGAACGTGGCCGTCGAGTCCGTTATCGCGCTATGTCTTGTGGTCGTATATGTTATATGGTGTGATACTCGCAGCTGCCTCATATATCTCGGATGGTATATTCGCAGGAGCCGACTTTATCTATTACGACGTCATATGGGAGTTTCGACCACCGGGATTCGCAGGTAACCCCGCGATAGCGGCCCAGATCCGCCCGTTATGGCACAGGCCCACGGCGCGCGGACTGAGGTACGGTCCGGGGGATGCTATGTCTCCAGTCCCCTAGTAAGGCAAGGGTCCGTCCCTTAGGTTAGTTAGGTCTGGTTTCTAACTCAGAATTGTTGTTTGAGCATAAATGCTCTTGTTCAGTCAGTGGTTCTGTTGTGTAGCAAGAATTACACACTCGGTTCCCTCCGCTTAATTTACTGTCATTCGAAAGATGGTAAGAGTAAGGGATTAAGAACAGAGTTATTGCTTTACTTTCGCAAGTTACTAATGGCAGAGTCATGACCAAAAATCACAAGGAGGAGGTTAGCTGCGGGAACTGTTTAGGAAACTTAAGCCTACCAAAATCTGCAGTTCGCAGAGAGATGAGCCCTTTTAGACAATTCAGTTGTCGATTCTCGTAGTCGCTCCTTTATTCTACACAGCAAACAATTTAAAGTCCTCTCTAAATCTGGGAACACATTGCTAGCGTAATGGGGTTTTTCACTTCGGAAAAGTCTGTAACACGGAAACGTTTGGTAGTGGTCAATTTTACTAAAAAATACTTGGCGATGCGGCGATGAACATGGAAGGTTATTCTCATAATGGGGCCTTCTATTGTTCCTACACGTGGGTTTGAACGATCAAAACCTTCTTGTCCGCAATAGCTGTATTCGCACCAGCTACTACACTGGCTATGCTACCCATGGCTACCCGCACTCTTTCGATGTAGGAGCCAAATTTTCGATTTCGCTCAAAATTTTTTCAAAGGGTAGTTTTAATTTCTGAAACGATGGTCTGCTCTCTCGGCGTAAACAACGCATACGTACGCTATGGTGCCGCTATGCTGAAGTCAGAACACAATGGAAAAATTCATTGAAAAACGTACCTGGCTTCGGTACTACGAGTCTGCTTTCCGCTAAGCCGTCATCCCACTTGCGGGGAAAAAACCTTCCTTTGTTCACGGCATCGCTCCATCGCTCAACAGATTTGGAAGGAATATTTGGAGAGAGCGTCTGGGGACGTACAAAGGTAGTGTTCATTTTATTTCAAACGGCCACTTCGACCTATCATCCTTCCCTGGTTAAAAAAAAAGCAGCTCGTCGGCCTTCCTCGCGATTCCCCTTCCAATCGACTTCAGAAGTACTCACTTGTGCTACGAAAATACCCTTTTTATGTAAATACCCTTTTCACAAAGTTCCGTGCAAAGAACGGATGTGTCGGAATGGTGGAGCACAAGAAGAGCGACTCTTTCGAAGATTGAAATTTCTCATCTCCTACATCCATAAGGTGGAGAAAAGCTGGACCATTACCTTAATTCAACAAGACCTACGTGGTGAAGCCACTACGAACCAACCGCTTCTTTTTGACCTAACGCATTGCATCTGCGCCCTTGCAACAATGGCCTGTGCTTAAAGGAGGAATTCACGATTAGAATGAAGGTCGAAGAAAGGGAAACTGACCTAGTTGAGGGACCCACGGACCTCCTGAGGGTGCGAACTGACGCGCAATTCGCATGGAAAAATTTGACCTCGGCGACTATCATGCCTCAAAGCTGGCGGGTCCGGCGATCTCCGCCCACCGATCATCTGATCACTCGCCGTAGTTCAATACGTGGCGAGTGATTAGATAGCTGAGAGAGCGTAGTGTTGAAGAGGGCACAGCGATGAGAGTCGCATCAATGCTCAAATCAACGGGCAAGGAAGGGGTCCATTTCTCGGGTTCTGGGCCGTTTCTCATGGTTCTTCCTTCTTTCGTGTACCACTCACCATCCCTAGGTTAATTTGAAATGGGTTGCTTTTTCATCGTGAATTCGTCCTTTAAAAGCGGATATTGAGATGAACACGAAATATGTTAAGAAGATTTTGAAAAGGTTAGATATGACAATAATGAACTGTGTTGCACTCCTTGACTATGCTGTTTGCTTTGAGAACAGGCAAAAAATCTTGTGTAGTGTACAGGGGGGGGAAAGAGTTGCCATGGCGCACATCATCAAATTTTTCGTGCACAGGATGCCGTTGTTGATGAATGTTTCACGGCAGAATATTCCTTAGGTGTCCCCCCAAAAGCAGAAGCAGGCCCTCCTTCACTGCCCCCACCGTCTTCAGAATATGACGTCATCTGCCGTCACCGTCGAGCTCAACGAGGCTTACCGTAATCGCTCCGGCCTGAAGCTGCTACATAATTTCTTCAAATACTTCTAGAGACATAGCTGTGACTGTGCAAGAACCGCTTTTGACCAGCGTTTCAGGGACGTCGTAATGGTCTATGGTACCTCGACGACCTCGTTGAGCTCGTACCGTGAACCATGTTTCCGTGGGAAAATCTTCTGATGTCGTCGGTGTAGAAGGCTGTTATGTAACCTTTTTGATAGATAGAATGTGCTCTTCAATATACAGTTAAGCTCATTTGGTTTGGTTTGCAACGTGTATTTAATTCCGTTTTGAATGTGAGGGAAGTGAGTCTTTTTTTGCCCCCTTGTATAAAGAGAGATGGGGTTTCGTGTCCCACCCGCGGTGAACAGTTTTCCTATAACTCACTTGAGAAAAAATCGTGTTATTTTGTATTACACTTTAATACTGTATTGTGATCTGCGCAACTGACAATTATAATAGTAAGACAGGTAAGAAACGGCACTCATTCCTTCCGAACAGAATGCATCTTTTAAGCTACGTGGATCCTCAAAGCTTTCTCTAGCTTCCGATAATATACGTGCGGCAGCTCATCACAATTCACAGTTGTAGCTTGGTAAGCCAAACGGCTAATACCGGCAGTGTACCACATAGAGGCGTAGTTCGAAAGGCGGTATCAAAGATCAAGTTAAAGGTGGTCACTGCTGCAGGGATGAAGAAAAACTGCGAGAAGTGGTGCAGAACCAGTGAGCCCTTCTTTGCTCGCTGATTTGTGCACTGATGAAAATCTCGTTGGCATTGGCTCTCCAACGCTAGTGCCCTCTCTCTGCTCAACGATTAGACTCACAATTGAAGGATATCAAGTCGAAGTGGCCATTTGTAACGAGACATACACCACTAGATGTGTTTTTGGACGCTGATCTCGAATCTGCTCTCCAAATCTGCGGAAACGATTCTGAACGTAGTTATGAAGCGAGATAGTGCAGTGGCAGCGGCCCGGGCCACGAGAAGAGGTCGTGAGTTCGAGTTCTTGGCGAGTTCTCACTTTTGCTTTTCTTGAGAACGTTGTTTAAGGGACTCTTATCCATGCTAAGTTATCAGCGATTGCCTATAGCACAAGTGGAAAGAGCTGGCGAAGAGCTTCGAGCACTGTGCGCGTCATTTGCAAGTGACCGCCTCTGACACCCGTAGCGCACGCGTCAGGCAATTTCGTGCCAAACAGATGTGATATTCGTGTTCAGCGCGTCGAATACCCCTTTCAACAACTTTTGGTCCAAATCTAAAATTTGACTCAAAGTCGAAAATGTGGGCAGTCATCTATCCATCAACCCATTGTCAGAGCCTGATCATGGATGAAACTTTCAATCTTTGTTGTGAAAGAGATATACGTGTCTGCTCACTTGCTTGCGCCATCCGAAGATTATATGGCATTTTTTCAAGTACACGCTCTTGCCTATTATGGTAGGACAGCAGAGGGTAGTGGCTGGGGCTAGGGATAGCACCTACGACTGATTGTAGACCAAGTTTCGAAATTGGGTCCAAATGTCAGCTTTCTAGAAGTAAGCCTTCAAAGATAGTTTGGTCCGTTGAGCAAGCATCTCCCATTTGTTTAGCCCATCATCGGAGATACGTCACCTTCCGTGGCGTAGAAACATCCCGACGGTGGTCGGAAACATTACGAGAAAAGTGGGTGATACTTGAAGCAAATCCCGCTAAACACGTGATAGCTTTGGACGCAATGTGAATTTCGCCATCGTGTTTCATATTTAGAGCAGACCTAATTACAAAGAGCAAAAAATTCTCGCCTAGCTCGATCCCTTCCATGGTCTCACCACTGCACCCGCCAACACTGCATCTCCGCCAAGCCGCCATTTATGTCTGCCGGAGTCTCTTACAGTGGCTTCAATTGAAACAACCTTCGTAACACTTTTCTGAGAGTCGTTCTGCAAATTTGGAGAGTGGGTTTGAGATCAGCGTCTGAAAACACACCTCAATCTCATGAATTCAAGAAACAGAGCGAAGAAAAATTTCTTAAGGGACTGCCGTTTTTATCGTTCCATTGTGTGCTGTTTCGTCCAGAGCGTTGGCTTTTGTCAGTTTAAGAGGTTCTCGTTAGCCCTACATTGAATATAACGCAAAGTTTGGACAACATGATTCGGTTGTCCAAGCCATGTGCTGAAGAAAGTGCTATGATCTTGTAAGCGTTTTCGGGTCAGCGTTTTCGGTGCTTCAAGTGGCCTAGTGAATAGTGTGGCGGACTAACGTTGAAACGGTGCAAGTGTGGTGTGTGTGTGTGGTTTGAGTACCCAGGCCCTAGGGTTTTGCATTCTTCACCGACGCTTCATGATGATTGCCAAATAGCACTATCTCCATAGCGCCATATTCATGGTCAGCGTCATAAATAACCCCACGAGTTTTCGACAAAAGGAAAAACGTTGTGTCGCCAAAATGGCGCCAAATGGCGCTGGTGCCAGAAAAGAATGCGACATTCGAGATCAGGGCATTTCTTAACCCTATACCCAAAGTTCCGTGTGGAACAAGAGAAGAAATATTTTGACGTAACTTCGAAGGATGGGATCACCCATAGGCACAGCCCGTTATGTGTCCCCGGATGGGTTGGAGACGAGCTCGACGTTGAAAATTGAAGGTGTGTTCTGGTTTTAAATACGGAAAGGTATTTTATATGGCACTATTCTCATTTTTAGGGGGCCGATGACGGGAGATCGCCTCCAGACCATTTTTCTTTGCACCTGGCGAATAGTAGTCCTGATCTAACCATAGTGCAACTATTCGAAGTTGGATCGAAATCTTGAATTTCTCTGAAACTTCGGGTATAGAGGCTATTCAGTGTGGTCTTACGAATTAATATTCGCTTTTGGCGTGTACGTATACGTCATATGACGTCACTGTGGCACCACTCGGCGACGTTATGGTGTCGCAACATTCTTCTCCAGGTTTTTTTTTGTCGAAGTCTATGAATAAAGATTGTCGATGGTCCCGATTCTAGATATGACACCTTTTGTTCACGCTGACACAACTTTTCGTAAAACATGAAACGACAAAACACATAATGGAAAAACCTGTCCCCGCGAGGAAGCGAACCTTGTTCCACTTCATCACGTCGTCTATGACACCTGGAAGGCCGTTCAGGAAAAAATGGAGGTTACCTTTCTGTTCCTCTCACCAACCCCTATGAAGTGCAATAAACCGTTTTGAAAAAGGGCTGCACGTCTTGAACGACTTCCCTGGTCAGCCTTTTTCGGATAGTAAATGTCGAAATCGCCGCGAGTGGTGTGCGGCCAGTCGTCTTCGTTCTTCTTTGAGTTTTACTGCTACTGTTGCTCTGACTATTCGGTGGTCCGAGCCAATGTTAAAGTGCGACTCTCCGATGACCGTCACGTTATGAAAAAGTCGCAGGCAATTGGTTAGGAAGAAGTCGATAGCACATCTGTCTATTCGGGGCATCGTCGTGTTTTTGAAAGTACCGATTCGCCACAGTTAATCGAGATGGTTCACTGAATTGGTCCAAAGCTTCTCCTCGGTTGTTCCTTCTTCGGATTCTCAGTGGTCCAACAAAAGTTTCTTCAGGATTTCTTCGGCCTAGGTGAGCATTGAAATCACCAGCACACGTGATGTAAGTTCCTTTTGGTTATAGCCTTCAAACGAATCATAGAATTCTTCCACAGCATCACCGTCGCGAGCTCCAGTAAGTGCATATGCTGAATTTTCTTCATTGTTGTAGTAATTATTATAATACCTAATTCAAGTACGAGCACTTTGGGCTGCAACAAAGAAAAAAACAAAGCCACCACCGATTCTTCCGCTGTTCCATCCTGCTCCTAAGATGTCGTGGTCTCTATGCCAATCCCACGTCACTGCATGATACCTCAGCGTTTCCTGTACACATCTAAGGTCTACTGCAACCATCTGCTAGCTCTGATATCAACTGGTCTATTCTTGCATCGCTGATTCCGTGAGATTTCCCCCCCCCCATGCCATTGTCCTCTCTACCAGGAAGGTATGGCCACACTGGACTGAGTGTACATTTTTTTCGACTACAGTCATAGATGCTGATGGCCTCGACATTCCCCTAACTGCCTAGCCGAAACTGGCGGTAATCCACTTCCGAAAGTGTCCTGTCCATAAGGGCCCGTTTCAAACGGTAACACTGATAGGAGCCGATAATGGACGTCGAAATATTGATCGCCGTTTTCGCTGCGCCGTTGCGCCGTTCCCGTTGACAGTGAAATCTGCACTCATAAGAAATATGTAGTGTAGGAGGGGGCCCAAACACAGAGCGAAAGAATTTAATAGTAAGTGGTAAGAGCTGATGACGTGCGCCGGAATGCTGACGCCACTATTCTCGCTACGCCATTCACATTGGCATGTTTGTACTTATGTATTTTATTTGGGGCGAAGTGGAAAAGAAGGTGAGTGGACGAAAGTGCTAGCACCTGAACTGATAATGGGCGGTAAAATGTAGACATCGTCTCATTGATAGCGTCGGTGGCCTGGATACTTGCCTCTACATGTGGTATAGCGGATCGGACGTGGACACGGTTAGTGGGTAATTTTAAGTAAAAACGAAACATTGATAAGGAATTCAAGGAGATGAGCACCACTGATTTCAATTGTAGCCTTCGTAGTGGCAGTAAAAAATTCGCCTGACTAATAAATTTGTGCGGGAAGAGGGGGACATCGACGGTGGCGGTATGAGCAGATAACAAACGATGAGGAATGACAAGGGGCGCCCGTATGCCAATGTCTATAATTTTGTTGCAATTATCACCGGCAAACGTTGAAATGTTGATGGTACGTGACAGGAAGTGGTAATGAGCGGCAACTGTACTAATGAGTTGCGAATTTCCCATTAGAGCCAGGGTTGGATACTGACTGATTCGTCCCACACCGATACTAATAGTGATACTTCTATAAACCGTCAAATTATCTGAGCTCGACTTCCATGCTAACTATATGCGAAGTCATAATAAGTACCATTTCCATTTCGCATGCTCCTGTGCGCGCTACCAAACCCAGCGAAAAACCTTTGAACTTTATCTGACTCATCTTTCAAAACATCTACTTGTGATTTCTTAGCCACTTGACCTAACATTCTGCAGGTTGTCCTGCCTCGCTAAATCCCACAATGTGATGCGCGTGGTTGCGAGCCGATATGAACTGGTCAGTAATCATGGTCGCGGTCATTCACCTAAAAACCACCTGCTAAAACATTGTTTTACCAGAATGAGTGAACTTCTTTGCATTCCCATGTTTTGAAGCTTCGGAAACTATCACTTTACTGAGGAGTTAACATTTGCTGAAACCAGTTTCATGGAAGAACGCAGAGTCCATCTTCTTTGTTACATGTGCAGCCCTTACAGTCACACTTTGTGCACGGCTCTCCAACTCGTAAATCGGAGCTCCCAGGTAGTTCCCTCTGAAATCGTATTTGTAACAAAGGTTTCGTGTAAAAGAGAGAAAGGGCAGAGTTACGAAATATCTTTGATTTGAACTCACGTAGGATTGTATTCGCATCCTACGAAGGTCATCTTCTCGCACCACATCACTGCACACCCGATTTTGTTACTGTTATGCCAAGCAACCTGAACTAGCTCATATTTTCCAGTTATATTAAGATAATGCTACAAGAAATCCTTATCACCTGAGAGTAATGACCAACACCATGTGCGAACACCTCCCATGTTAGTTTGTTATTCTGAGGTACACCACGGTTTGCTAATTCGCTGAACCAGGCCTCGACACTCTGAAACAAATTCAGCGCTACTAGGAATTGTGAATGAAGCTCGATCTGTTTACCTGTTTTGCCATTCTAGTCTTGTTCAGTTTGGAAGCTGGTATCATAAACAAATTTTGTCCCCAACCTTTCCTATCCTTATATGAGGAATGTGCCCATTTGCATTGTCGGGCCCATTCCATCATGTTCTCTTCAACATCGCAATCGTAGCTCTACAACAACTCATTACTGATTATTTTCTTTTTTTTGCTTTGTGAGATTCTCAATGAAAAGTCCCTTTACGCGCTAATCTCTTGAATTGAACAACTGCTGATCATGTACAGAAGAGCAATTGAAGCCATACCACTTTAAGCATATTAGCTGCCTTCGGAGCATTTCCTCCTTCCTTTCCATTCTTTGCAAGTCCTCTTGCAATGATGGAACTAGAGTATATAATTTATTCGAATCTGCCTTCACTTTACATGTCATTACAGAAACTGACCGGATCTCATTGTGCTTATCAACGAACATCTGTCTGACTTCATCTGTCATTCCATTCTCGAATGAGCAGTGAGCTGAAACAATGCTAGTAGAAATTATGAATTGTGCGAACTAACTGGGATCAATTGCACGCGGCTCACCAGATTCTCCCGTGGCAGTTTGAAGCAGCTAAATGAATTTTGTTGTGCTGGCACTTTCAAAATTACTGCGAAAAAGAAATATGGACTTACAAGGAAGAGAAAACGAATGGGAGCTAGCATTCTCCGCCGTGGCTACGATGTCCGGATCTCTAGATACCCTTTTATAGAGCCGTCCAAATGAATATGCACTGCAGTCAACTCTGTGAATACGATAGGCCTCACCAGCTGATCTAACACTTTTTCCAGAGCAGCTTCTCATGGTATTTCATCACTTCAATTTTGTTTGATTGCTGATATATTCAGCCGTCAGAATATTAACACTTTGGAGACCGCGCGTGTTTTACGTTCCGCGGCCGCGCGGGACTTCGGTGAGATTTTTAGGGATCTTATCTAGCAAATTCAAAGAAGAACCCGTTGTGTAATGCAGAAGAAATCTTATCGGATAAAATGGAAAAGAAAATGAATGAAAAACCTAATAATTGTTTCCGAAATGCGAGCTGAAAGGTCCGCGGTCGGAGGGCTGCAGCCCACATATGGGCTGCATGGGCTCCAAAGGTGTTAATATCTGTCGAGAAGAAACAAAATTTGGTGAAGCAATAACTGCTTAGCAGTTTTAATGCAGAAATTCCATGCTCTGCTATCAAACTTGGCCAATATCCACTCTTTAAGGGAGGAACAATGATTTCTTCTTAGCCTCATGATTTGATCGTTGGTCTTGTTTGTTGCCGAGAGATATTCTTGAGCCTCCGCCACCGTTATTCCCACCTTATTCCGCCTAGTGGCATCTCCATATTGCCGAGGAAATCTTCGCAGTTTCTAGGTTTGCCTTTGTTACTTGCCAGTGCTTTTCTGTATTTGACGCGTGCCTCTATAAAGAGAACAGGTGTGTGCAAAGTTAGTGTTATTATCAGCTGTAAAATCTAGCATAAGTCATTATCCGAGATCCAAGATTCCAGCAGCACGTCCGTGATCATTACTGTTCTATTTCATAATCAGCAGCCTCCATCCTTCTCATCAATGCTGCATTTGAAACAAGGTGAAGTGATCGAACCCACTGCACGGATTGGCTTGAATGTCACCGTGAAAAAGGCAAAAACCTTGAAAAAGCTCCCCACCCCTTCTCAACACGATCGGGACGTTGCTTTGAAGTCGACAATTGTCACTTGTGGTAGGTGATGAAATAGATACACGGCAAATTACGAATGAACGACAAAAGGTCTTGAATGATTACTTTGGCGCCACCGCCGATCACCATCCGGAGTCAGCCGTGCGTTGCGCAGATCTCAACGGCACGTTGAAAATCCTCAACGCACGCTGTATAGGCGGAGACGCAGACGGCTCGAGTATAAAGCAGCGCGCAAGAGAGCGTGTCAATCGCGTGAAACTGCGCACCACGGTTGACTCTGCTCCTATCTCCAAAGGCAATTTGCACCAAAGCACACTGGACCTTTCAAATTGATCAGGTCCCGAATGCCAGCGCGTCCAAAGGAGAATATATTAGTTCCGCACAAGGGCACTGATGGTGACTAAGTCCATGGTCAGAAAAGGAGAATTGAACGGTCATGGCGTTAATCCTTACGGGCCTGCAACCATCCAACGCTTCCCACCCATCACTTTTGTACTTTTTAAAGGCAGCGATTACGATAGATACTCACAGGGGTTTAGAGGGGACGTGAGGGTCTCAATAGTACGCCAATGGCGAAAAAAGCAAAGAAATCCGTCAAAAATAAGCAAAATGTACCCCTTTGATTGCCCTTTCATTTTCGACCATGGATGAGCGACGGTAAAGAACGACGTTGTTCGGACGTGTTAACCCCGATAGCCAACAAGCATAGTGTTTTGATTGATAAGGCAATACGTGGGCAAGTTGGAAGATACAGCCGCTAGAAGGGAAATGATCATCCAAAATGAAAAGATCAACAGCAAAACTAGTGGACTTCGTAATCGCTTCCTTTGAAGGAGTTTTTGGTGGACGGAGGGGTAGCAGGGCTTTTTTATGAACAGTTTTGGGGGAGAATTAAACAACCTTTTCATAGTTCGGCTTTTGAAGAGGGTCGTTTCATGGACTTCGGCCTCTGGGGAGGGAGGGGGTCGTATTTCCAATTTTCCTCAACGGTTCCCTTGACCGTGACGGTGGTAAGGCGGTCAATTGCATTCAAAGTCGATTCGTCTGGCGAGCCACTGTTGCAGTGCGTACGGTGTTGTCCTAATCGGATTGAGCCGCGACACAAACATATGTCCACAATCTTGATAGAGAATCTATCCAGGTGCCGACACCTAGGTACACCATGGAAGTAGCGTAGCGCGACAGTAATTATAGGAGGTAATGCCTTGACAGTCTCAGCAAGGACAAATTACTACCTTAAACAACAACGTAAACACATGCGTTCTGATGCGGCTCAGGCTTTATTCAGCCCAGTGTCGCTTGCACTTGATGTTGACTTATAGACACCAGTTCTCCTCTCCTGCAACAATGGCCCTTAGCCAGCCATCAGTGCGCTTGTGCGAAACTAATAATATTTGTCCATTTGGCACCAGGGTCAAGCGAGGCGTCGAGGAAAATTTGGAAATACGACCCCCCTCCCTCCGCCAGAGGCCGAAGTCCATGAAACGACCCTCTTCAAAAGCCGAACTATGAAAAGGTTGTTTAATTCTCCCCCAAAACTGTTCATAAAAAAGCCCTGCTACCCCACCGTCCACCGAAAAATTCGTTTAAGAAGTACAAAAGTGAAAAAGTCAAAGAATGATCATTATTGATGAGTCCTACCAAACGAGCAAACGAGAAACGGAGCAAAAAACGACAAACTAGTCACTAAAAATGGCATACTATGACAACATCTCTTCTTTATTTATTTCCTTCGCAAGACTTACCAAATTCTAATA
>MU889603.1:0-15538 GCA_036418205.1 Ostertagia ostertagi
ATGCTGCATCATTGCGGAATCAATGGGCCAAGAAGGGGCCATTTCTCGAGTTCTGAGGCCGTTTCTAACGTTTTTTCATCCCTGTACCTTTGACCCTCTCTGCCTCAATTCTGTTAAAGGCAGCGATTACGATAAAGTGGGAGCGCATCGGGAAGCATATGCACCACACGAATCAGTTACTTGGCTGCCAGGGAAGCGAGGTGTGGCGCTTTCACGACGAAAGGTGCGCTGGTTGCTGAGCAGGACTTCGAAAGCACTCCGCCCCCAAAAGCGATCCGCCCACTAGTTTAGTTGGTGATTTGGACGAGCTGCGTTGCCAGCAGCGGCACAACTGGAGCAACTCGACTGGAGCATGGTTGGCATGCTGCCACCAAACGCGTTGCGGTGAACTCGTTCATACGTCCGCTTTCTGAGCTGTTACCTGTTCATGAGTGAAAACCAACGGCCAAAAAAGGGGGTCCCGTTTTGCGTTTTCTTGACGGATTTCTCCGCTTTTTTCGCTACTGGCACCACCAGTCTCCTATAAACCCTTCTTGAACCTATCGTAATCACTGCCTTTAACCTGCCTTCGGCTTTCGCCAAAACATCGCTGATTCGAACACTCAACTACTGCAGTTTATCTATGGTATGAAATAAAATCTGAAACCGCCTAGCTCTCTTTGAAATAAAACTCAATTCATCATAAAAAACGATGTTCAATAAACATAAGGGCAAGAAAATTCTCTATAAACCGTCTAAGACATCAAGGCAAGACTTATGGGAATCCTATACCATGTAAAGATATGTATACTCGCAAAGAAACATTCGGCAAGACATCAAAATCAGATCGTCAGAAGGCAAGAGGGCTAGAAATATCACACATAACAATAAATGAAATGAATATACAAAATTGGCATATAATTGATCACCTAAACTATGCAAACTAAAATTACTGAATGCTAAAGAACTGGGCGAAAATGACGTGTCCCAGAAGTGCGTCACCGAGCGTGTGTAATAGGTACAACGGGAATTTTCTATAGAATCGTTGGCAGGAAATGAGGTCTCATGGAGGTTTTAGATCGGCGAGTGACCGTCGAATCACCTTGAGGGATCGACTAAGGACTGACTTTTAAGTGACTGACCGAACACAGACGACTGCTAGCTTCCGGTCAACGTTCGGAATGCTCATCGAGTTTCATCGTCGTCTTCATCTTCACCTCAGTTCTTCTAACAAGCTCTATTGATCTGGAGCACGAACCTAATAGAAGGTAACGGAGGGCGGGATGAAAAATTAGCACAAAAATTTGAAAAGTACCTTTATTATTTAATATAAAAATAAAAATATAAGCTAGGAGGGGGGAATAGTAAAAAATATTAAAATTAATATATATATATAAATAATTGAAAATAAATAGGGATAGAAACTAAAAACAAATAGAAATAATTAGTTTTTTAAAAATTAAAAAAATAAAAAAAAACAAAAACAATTAAAACATTAAAAATTATACAAATATAAATAATGTACCTATATATTGATATTCTTAATACTCAAAATGAAAATACCTACCCGGTCTTATCTCTTTCTAGGATTCCATTTCTTTAATCGAACTCCAATTATCCGGCAGTAGAGGAAGTCTTCGTCGTTCATCCAATCCAAAACGCTTTTTCCAGCCTAAATAGTCGCTATAGAGGATTGCGCCATGCATTTCTTTTCTGCTACAAAAATCATGAGTAGGCCACCTATTCAAGTTTAATACTATTTCCGAGCGATCTTTCCAAGTCAATTTGCTAAAGACTAATTCTGAGCGCCTCAAAAAACCGGAAGAGCTGCCGCATTTAGCGGGAGTATTCGAAAATCGCTGAGGTGGGGCGGCGTTGATGTGTACGCACGAGCGCTAATTCGGCAGTGGTTTACGACGTGAGTCCGTCGAGACACTCGCTCAATACGCTAAACGCAATACCTGCATGACCATGCCGAAGCGGCATTCGCGTTGGCAGCATGGTGGCAAGTGTCGGGTGCAGACCATGCACAAGTGACGACGGCCTCCACAAAATGTAATGTTTTCTGCCAATGAAATGATTAGCCTGTTGCAGTTGTATTCTATCAGTTGTCACTAATTACAACTATCATTTACCAACTAATCAGCTATCACTATGAACCACTAGTAACCAGATTTACTTGGAGGCCGTCGTCACTTGTGGTGTGTGGTCTGCACTCGACGCGCTTCTCTTTTTCTGAAAAAGAGGGTACGCGGGCGATAAAATCGTGGAGCGGAATGAGAACAGAGAGCCTTGCACGGATGCTTGTGTCTGCGCCTCGCTAATTCCCTATACTCTCTTGTTGTCTTCAAGTCTCTTCTCCCCGTTGGTGCACGCTATCTCTTCGTCCGTCTGCAAAAGTCGCTTATCTGGATTTTTTTGTCGTTTTTGTTTCTTTATTTCATTATGGCGATCCAGTTGAAAACTCGACTTTTTTCGAGCGTAGTAGCCGAACCAAGGTGGTCGCAGAATCCTTCTTACTACTTTGGATTACGTGAAAGCAAATATGGAATATTCCTGAACCTCTGAAAACCTGTTTCGCCCTTCGTTCGTAATCGGTACTCGACAAAGAGGCAGAGCTACTCACGTTCATGGCTTGTTTGATCATAGCCTGCTCCAGCTGCTGGTAGCGGATCGTCATCTGATTCTTCAGAGCAGAGGTTGAGAGTGGCTGCGGTAGCTGCAAGCAGATTTCGATGCAAATCTGTACACACTTTTCTTCCCTAACCTAAGCTCACCTGCATTGTCGGTTCGCTTCTTTCGCCTTTTCTCTCGTTCGTCTCCTTCGAAGCCGCACCATCTTCACTCCTTCCGCTGTCTGCCTTTAGATCTTCTTCTGCGCCAGCTGCGGTCAAGCTTTGGTCGTCACTGGGGTCTGAAAGCAAAGCACCACGTGATTCACTACAAGTAATAGGCCAGCATCAATTAGGTCACTTTACGGAGGAAGTTTATTGGGGTAAACCTGATATGATTAACCTAATTTTTGTCGTCCAAAGAGTTACGTCTGAGCTTTGTGCCCAAACTCGAGCTGTCATTAGCGACAATCACGTCCGAAGAGAATTTTCGCTCTCATCCCTTTTGAGAGTTCTGAATATGAACGGTGATAACCTTCAAAAATGTGGACTGACATTGCTGACTCGGCTCAAGTTTCTTGATTTTGGACGATTTTTTTTGTCTAGCTCTATTCGTACCCTAAGTTCTCTCTATTGGCGCACTCATATTGAGTGTATAAATAAATAAATAAATAAATAAATAAATAAATAAATAAATAAATAAATAAATAAATAAATAAATAAATAAATAAATGTAATAACCTTCAAATAACATACGGCGCCTAATTTGACAGTGAAGGGGAATCGATATCCTAGTGGAAGTGTTCAAAAATATTTGAACCATGGCAAAAATTTTCTTTTGTGAGCGTTTGGGAAGAATAGCACATCCGCCTGGTTTCATCAAAATACTGGATTTTGAACAAGAATTCCGGCCGCCATCTCATTATGAGGCAAGTGCGTACAAAAAAAAACCCAGACAAAACATACTGTGAGGAGTTTTTGCACAAGGAAGTTTGATTTACCTATTTTTGCTATCCAAATCTATATATCACATAGAGCTTCTATTGAGAAATTCGCGCTCTAAAGCACTTGCTACCCATTATAGCGTGAGGCCAACGGCTAATTCGTTGTGTAGCGGAGTGACCCGATGGGCTGTGGCCGGTTGCGTTGTGACATCAATGTAGAAATAGATCTCTCTGCACGCTCGGGGGTGTGGCTGCTATCCCCTTCTAACGCCCTACCCCCAGTGACCTTCAGTGACGTCATCAAAACCGCAACCCCCCCCCCCTTCATCCTGATTACTGCGCTCGAGAAAAATCCATGGTTCAGCGCGGATTAAAGGACGAATTCACGATGAAAAAGCAACCCATTTTCAAATTAACCTAGGGATGGTGAGTGGTACACGAAAGAAGGAAGAACCATGAGAAACGGCCCAGAACCCGAGAAATGGTACCCCTTCCTTGCCCGTTGATTCGAGCATTGATGCGACTCTCATCGCTGTGCCCTCTTCAACACTACGCTCTCTCAGCTATCTAATCACTCGCCACGTATTGAACTACGGCGAGTGATCAGATGATCGGTGGGCGGAGATCGCCGGACCGCCAGCTTTGAGGCATGATAGGTCGCCGAGGTCAAATTTTTCCATGCGAATTGCGCGTCAGTTCGCACCCTCAGGAGGTCCGTGGGTCCCTCAACTAGGTCAGTTTCCCTTTCTTCGACCTTCATTCTAATCGTGAATTCCTCCTTTGAGTAAGGCCAAGTATACCTCTATGCTGTCTGCTTATTTGATGAGTTGAGGCAAGTAGGCGATCGATCACTGATGCCTCCATCAGTGAAGTCGACTGTTCACAATCACCTGAATTATCATAATTTGGAAAAATTCAAAAGCAGTAAGATTAGTGAACAGACCATCGTCCAGCTCCGCCTTCACATTACTTAATGATAGACCGTCAACACAGTTGGAATAGCCGTCGCTGTTATCGCCGTAACCATCACATGCTGATAGCACCCTAAAATTTGTTTACAGTATCTTGTGCCAAGGAATTGGACTGTAGCCAATGATACTTACAGATTATCTTTCAGGTAAGGATCAAGCCAAGACAGGTGCGAGAAGTAGCACCATCGAATCGGTGTCACGAAATTGTGCTTGATTGCCGTCTTGAGCTCCTTCCGATAGCGATCTCGCAACTGCAGCCATCGTTTCTTCGCAAAATCACCTAGAAAATAGAATAACTCTTCGAAGGGGGTCCCTGACGTATCAACAAAAAGGATCTGATCTACCTGAGCAGTTGCTGTCAACCGCAGCTGCGATCATTTCCCATATCCGCATCCGTTCCATAGTATCGCCGCTGCCCCTTTTGGAATGGTTATAGAGACATGGATGTTTCTTCACCTCGGCGATCAGCCGCGCGTTAAACGCCGGTTGGAACGACATCCCTGAAAGCGCCGAAAGTTTATGGCAAAACAATTCAAGCTTTTGAAAGCGAGTGGAAATCGAATCGTGGAGGAGCGAAATCAAAAGCGACTCCGCTGAGGTATTTCTCAGTGCTCAAACCGGAACCGGAAATCCATCGAGAGCCGGAAAAGCCACCACCGGCTAACTGCGTTCCAAGACGACATGCCGTTCTAGCGACATATCAAAATGAAATCGAAGGCAATTCAAGCGATGTTAATTAACCGAGAGATATTCAGACATTTTCTTTGACGAACTCCTGTGAGTTAAAGGCACGGGTCACGGTCAGACTAATGTGTTAGTTTGTTCAAAAATGAAACAAAAAACCGCCGATGAGGACGAAAAGCAAAATGATTCATGACAAAATACTGAAATTGAGGTTCTTATCTGTATGACGGACGGGCGGAAGTGGTGTAGTGGCAAGTGGCACGCTTACCACGCGAGCGGTCCGGGGATCAAATCCTGAGTCGCCCGGGCCAACCAAGCCTTCCATCCCTCCGGGGTCGGTTAATTGGTACCAGACTTGTCTGGGAGGATAAAAACACTGACTTGAACATCGGCTGGCCCCCGCAAGTCATTGTATAGGCCACATCGCATTCAAACGCCACTACGAATGTACAAATGGAAGTAGAATGCGTGCCGCATCCCAAAGGGATTGATCAACGGCAAATGCTTTATCCTTTTATCCTTGACGCGAACCATTGTACGAGGAATACAGATGCGGTGGAGAGGAGAAACGCAAGATAGCATTTTTGTTAGGGAGGGTCGCAGACCGGTTTGCTATGCTGGAAACGATTGAAATGCAGATGTCGCAGGGTGACAGCTTTAGATCTTTTGCGCCCATTTTGTATTTGCGATGTGTCTCATGGATCCTAGCTGTTACTCAACGAAAAATGGTTAAAGGCTTGCGCAATATATTAGCCTTTAGCTATAGTAATCTCTAGAGCAATAGTAAGGTTCGGTGCAGATTTATTCAGTCATCGAACCAGTTTTTGCAGCACAAAAGTTGAGCCGGATAGCCTTTCAAGTGGAAAAATATTATATTGAATAATGAAGAATATTATTTATGTGATATGACGTTCTTTACTTATACGAAACAAAATTACAAATTTATGTCACGTGATGTATATGGCCTGACGACAATTGGGAGAATCGAGTCACGGACGGAAGAATATCATCATCATATTACACCCCATTCCGTTCCCCAAAATGATCAGCTGTTGGACATAAGGTAGAATAGTATAAGGTATGCTTTCAGATATGTGCACAGTAGGACATAAAACGTAAAAAACTTCAAAGAGTGATTTTTAGTGCGACTATCGCTCATTGTTAGCGTTTCCTCGACTTTCCAGAACACTTAGAGTTTGCTTTGGAGACAAAATATTGCGTGTGGATAATTTTGTTCGAAACGCCGTTTGTCACGATTTTTTTGACTATAGGAGAGACGAATAAATATGGAGGAGAGGGATAAAGTCTTAAACTCGAAATTACAGTGACGTATAGTGACAGAACCGAACGATACTCTCAAGGGTTTCATCTGATTTTGAAATATTAATAAAATTCTTAATAACATCGTGTTTACGAAATATCCCTTCGGTCTTAAAGGCTGTTTTGTAATTATTAGAAGCTCACAAGACGAAGTTTGATGCATGATAAAAACAATATAAGTTGCTTTAAGTGGAATTGGTAAAGATTCCCTCGGAATGCGCCATATATTCGATTTCCTTTGAGAGAAAATTGTTATCCTTCAAATGTTACTCTTTTATGCATGAAACTTGCAAGGTAAGCCTTATTTGGTTCAATAAATGTGGAATAATGCCACGAATTGGTATTAGTTGTTAATTTCGTTTCTACAGGTATCAAGCACTCGTGTCCCACTAGAGCTGTAAAGACCTTAAATTCGCAATTAGAAATGCTGTCTATCTGGAATGTTACCGCTCCTTAATTTTGTAGGTTAGCCCTAAAAGCGTTGCTCGAATAGTAAGCTTGGTTGCGTGAGTGGGCGAGGGTTTCCAGAGCGTAGCGCTGGGCTTCTTACCCGCTCGTTACACTACTTCTACCAGAAAATGGAACAAGAAGGTCGACGAATTTATGGAGGAAATCTTTAAAAAGAAGCGCTGTCACTTCGAATTGACGTAGTGCCGAAGGCTGGTCAAGACTAGCATTTTGTGGAACATTTTCAGCTGAGAACAAGGAGGTCATCGTTGTCAGATGAAAAAAATGACGTCATCAGTTGGATTTCAAGAGAGGCTGCGCTTTCAAGAGTCAAAATAGCGCATTAAACATGTGCTGTCGCTACCTTTCCGGCTCATGAAGTTTCAATGAGGCGGCTCGCTTCATTTTGGGCAGGCGAGTGAAATAGCGTGCATGTGTACGGAGAGCGTCCAAAATGAAACGGGATGTCACGTTGAGCCAGCCGGCCTGTTTCGATTTCCTTACCGGAAGCCCATGAATGTGCAGTACATCATCCGCAGGCTTCCGGTTAGCTTGAAAACTCTCAAATTATTTACCCCGGTAAGTCAGATGGGCTAGTAATTACTTTGGTACGCCGGCATTCAGGCGCTGATTCATCCACAGTTGTTTGTGCAGTTTCAGAAGTGGGCATTAAGACCAAGAGGCGCTCTTAATTACATCTTCCTACCTCACTAACAAGGGAGTTCGTTCAGGGTGCGCCAAGCTTTTTCAAATGGGTCTCCTCCTAAATTGGCATTCATAGGGGCAGCATATGGGGACCACAGAACCATGGTTAATTTTTCCTGAACGGCCCTCTGAATACCAGAAAAGGGGGTCCCTAGTTCGATTCCTCGTGGTGACAAATTTTTGCATTTCGAGTTGACGTTTCCAAAATTCGCGCAAAATGGAGTTAGCATGAATAATTAGTACCAAATTCATGATTAGGAGTCAGTAACCCTTACAAATAGACTTTGATTGAAAAACTGGTGAAAAAGGTGTGACTAGGGACCCCCTTTTCTGGTATTCAGAGGGCCGTTCAGGAAAAATTAACCATGGTTCTGTGGTTCCCGCATGTGCCTCTACATCATGCAAAAGACCGTTTTGAAAAAGCTTGGCACACCCTGAAAGACCTTCCTTGTAAGTGCTGTACCACGCCAAATAGCCCATCATTACGCATTATTGTTTAGTGACGAATACATTGACCGCTGACCAAGCTGATTGCGCAGTTAAAAAAGAGAAAAATGTTGTTAAATTGTCATCTGTCGGGGATGCGCCAGATGTATCCTGCTGCATCTCAGACTAAAATAAAAGCAGCTGACTAAGAATGCGAGTCTTTGTACTCCCCATCTGTCGCCAAAAAATGAGTGTCAACCATAATGCAAGACGCGGAGTCTGGAACCAAACTTATCATCACAATGGGAACGGAATAGAACAGGCTTGCACGGGTGTAACTCGCGCCTCATTATTCAGTATCCTGATATATACATCTGACTGCAACCGTGCAAGAATCAGAAACGTTGGTACATAACGACCCTCAAACAGATACTTTCTGAGCCGAGGACTGTTAGCTACTGAAAAGCCTTTCCCTAACCAACAATTGAGACGGAAACCAAGCGACAACAGGCACCGATGAGACTTACATGCATATAATGCTAAAGTCGTTCCCCGTCTCTAATATCTCTTGTAGCAGATCAAGCGCCTGCGAAAATAATCCCGCCCCACCCTCCAAAACTCAGGAAAAAGAACTGTATGCTTTCCTCCGGTCAATAAACATGTTTGCTGCTAAGCTAAATTTTGTAATTGGCCCCCTTTTGCCCGTAAAAATTATTATTTGTAGTAATATTCGCTGATATAGCCCCTTCTACATGTCGAGCGTTCCAGGATGCAGAAATCCAATATCTAACTCCTTAGTAAAACGCATTTAACAAGCACATCAATGAAGCGGAACCCAAGGAGGACCAAGCTCATGATCTGTCAACCGAGTGGCAGGTTTTTGATATTCCCACCTCTCAGCACATAAAGAAGGCTACATCGGTTGAGATTCACGTAGGAGATCCACGCTGAATCAAATGAAGGGTGAATGGGAGAAAGTGTGAGGAAGCGAAAAGTTCTAAATCCACGAGAGCCTCTGAGATGACATGAATGGAATACTTTCAAGAGAAGCACCTTGACGTGGGTGGCGGTAAAGGGCTATTTTTTTCCGGAAACTCGACACCGCTTTTTTTCAATCGCTTCTATCGACCCTTTTTATCAACCAATTAACAAATGACGGGAGACACGCTATACACTATTCATACTTGAGGGAAAAAAAATTTGAGATCATTATGTATTGTAATTTAAAAGTAAAAAGATACATTCACAGGGCAACATCGCTAAAACGTGTCTTTTTAGTTAAAAACGATACTCTACAAGCCTTAGCGAGGGGTGGAGACTCCCAGCTGCGTTGGCCATTTTCATTTTCCCCGGAGCTCCTGCCCCTCCTAGGCTTGGTCCTGGAGGATGCCCCGGTATACTGCGATAGTGCCCAAATGGGAATTCCAGCGATGCTTTCCCTAATTTCGGAATTCAATGCGAGACTGCTCGAGGAGGGCTAAAAAATTCGGCGGAAAAAAGAAGAGAAATACAAACAAAAATCTATTTACCTACAAAAACCCTAAAAAGCACTAGTTGAAGGAGATTCTCTACGATTTCTCGGCACTTCCTGGAAATTGCGTAACAAGTGGCTGCGTGACGTCATTGTGTTCGAAAGAACGCTATGATTCATCAGACAATTCTCTGAGGGAGGACAATCTTTCGGAAAATAGGAAAACCACTAAAAATCGGATAAAAATCGGGGATCTCCTAGAAATCATGAGTAGCTCCTCATCAGGCGAGGATTGCCTTGGAGCCTTTTCTCCAGATTCAGATCACGGTGAAGGGTGCGAAATCTGAGGGTTAAATAGGCACAACCCCTAATGATTTGTTCTCACTAGCGCTTAATTAGGGTGGCCTTCTACGTATAAATTGGCGCGATTCTTGCCCAGTATCTCATCCTGTGAAGCTGCCATTCAAAAAAAGATTACAGTACCTGTACAGAAGTTGGTGAGCAGCGAAGTGACCGCGGTCCTGCTGCAGTCCTGCTCAGCACGGCGACGTGGACGGACTCGGACGGCAACGAGTCAACGGCAGAATTGGAATGAAAGAACTGGTGTTGGCGGCCAATCAATATTCCGTATAAGTCGGAAAATGGTGCGTGTGCTACGTCTGACCCAGGACGATTCCGGTTGGAGCGTCGGTGGGGGCTGTGCTGAGTCTGATCGTCGTCTCCTCGTCATCCGCACACTATGCACAGCCACCGCCCTGCGCCTCCACACCGGTCGTGCAGTCATCGGCGATCCATGCAACCCGTTCCGGGCACTCTCCGCTACAGCGACGCTATTTCTGAACGGGTTTCCGTTCTGGCCCTGTTCTGGTTACTTCCCCCAGCAGCCAGCTATCCAGCCAGCCTTCATCGTCCGGATTCGGCAACTAGAATGGGGGACTCTGAAGAGGCATCAGAACCGCCGCCACAGCCCTCTCAAAAGCTGAAGCTGTTGGTGGAAGGGGAGTGGGGAGAATCCTTGATGGCCCGGGGCTTTCATATAAAAGAGGGGAATTCATTTGGTCATACCAACTGAGAGCTGTGGGCCTAACTGAAGGCAAGCTAAGGAACAGAATAAAAGTAAAGACCAAAAGTAAACCAAGGAGACGCTCTGATGGGCTGGGGCGTAAATGGAAAGGAGCCGGCGAGTGTCTGATCGTCGAATAGTCGGGACAGGTTTATGAGACCGCTCTCCGGTATATGGAGGTGACGGATAACTACTCCACACATCCGCTTCAACTGTCCAACATCCCGAAGAACTTCCCCAGAGCAGAGTTGGGGATCCGCTTTCCCAGATCATCCGGAAGCGATACCCACTTGTGGATTAGCTGCCTATGAGAGGTCATTGTCGAGTGCGAATCAGCACGGCTCTTCATTAGCGTATCACTGTTCGTAATGTTTACTTACCGACACTCTCAAAGGCGATCCTTGTTCATCCATCCGCCCATGTGTGTCAAGAGTGAGCAAACACTAGTGAGCCCCCTACCCATGAATGGAATTACTTCCGGTCCACAGTAACAAGGTTTATTCGAAAACTTACGAAATCAGAAGGCAGTATAAAGAGGGCAGAATGAAGGAGCGAACACCAAGCGTTGGTCAATCCATTTAGAATGCGCCACGCGTTTTATTTCCACTCAGAATTGTGGTAGCATTTGAATGCGGTTTACCCATAGAATGAGGGCATCAGCCGATATGCAACTAAGGATAGTGTAAGTGTTTCCATAGTCCCAGGTATGTCTAGCAACTGTTCACCAATACCCGAGTTGTAGAGGGTTTGCTTGACTTGTAAGGCATACGATCAAGTATTCCATCCCCTGACCAAGCACTTGATTGGCGCCATTCGCCACTGCACCACTTTCACCCGAAAAACCTAATTTAAGTCTCCTAACAACCCTGATTCAGTGACGCTGTAAAACGGTTCAAGTGAATGTCTCCCCACATGTATTTGACTGTGTGGAAAGTCTCCGTCGTTTTGTAAGTCAATGGCCTTTTGGTCACTTCGACTGTCCTGAGAGCCAGCAAGTTCAGTACATTCAGTATATAAACATATGCATTTGTCCAGCTAGGTAAGACAGCAAAAAACAAGTATTGCTGCCTGATCACAAGATGACTTCGAAGCAGGGTCTGTCCTATCGTTGTTACTTTTCGAACATTTTTTACGACCCCTCCAATCGTTATCGTCGATCCCGACATCGACTCACCCTCGACACCATATTCCTCTCTATAGTATTTAATTCTGGTACCACACAACCCACCTGAACTCCGCCCATTTTTTCCTCCAAATGGGCCGCCGACCCACTATGCTGAAAACAAATTTACTCAATCTCTAATTCAAAAACTTTTACTCCAACTCTACACTAATATAATCCCACTGCTTCCTTTGGCACGGGTATATATGCGCGCCTGAAACGGCAATTTTTATCCTGCGCGCCCTCCACTCCCAGCCTACTACCCACGAAATCTTAGTTTCACCTCAATCCCACACGTGATTTCGAGCGACTAAAGTACGACGACCCCCCCCCCTCCTACAAACTCAACCAGGTACGACCCCCCCGTTGTTACTCGTAACAACGTAGGGTTGACCCTGCTTGGACGCTGTGATGCTGTATATCAAAAATTGTTCTATCACTCGCATTGCAAAATGACAGATGCTCCGGCGATTTCTGGAATGACATCAAGTTTAGGTAGAATATTTTACTAGTATTTCGACGAAAAATATTGTTTAAAATATTGCACCTCCACGGGTTTTTCTGCCTTTGGCTCGCCTCTATCGACTTCCTTATGTATTATATATGATGGATTATGTCAGCATAATTTTTTCATGGCATTCGATTTTTGTCACGTTTTGCGACCGACGAAAGGAAAGGCTACGACTGACGGTTTGACTTGAACAATTAATGGCTTTATGGCAGATACAGCACAGAAGTGGTGTATGGTAAGTGTCGCTGTCCACTACGATCGCGGACATCTGAGAATCATAATACTGAGTAACGAACGTCTCACCGAAAATTCTATCCTCCGGCGGTTAGTTAGTTGATACCAGACCTCTCTAGGAGGATAAAGACACTGGCGTGAACACTGACTCCCCCACAAGTCATTATTGTGTAGCCAATTAGCATTCAAGTGCCACCATGTACCAATGGAAGTAGAAGGCATGTCGCATCCCAGGAACGGGCTACTCTACGGATAATGCTTATGCGTCATTGACCGGAGGGCGGCATGGCAGTATTTAAAATTGCTGTTTTTAGGTGAGAAAATGCTTACAGTAAAGAGATGACTAGAAGAAAAGATGGCTTAGGTTAAGACTCGCAAGAGCACTGCTTCTTCTAATTGAGAGAGTAGTAGGAAAAAATAGCATTTTCAAAAAGGCATTCAAAGCCTCCTTGCTCTGCATGAAACCTTATCCCTGGCCCTTTCCCAGTCTCTACAACGTCCTATCAATGATATCATAGTCGGCATCCGACTGGACAACATACTTTTTCATCATCACCAGGACTACTCCCCCTAATCCTTATGTCAGGACTATCCTCGGAATCCTTAGCGGCGATAGAAATCCCTGAGGGGAAGTAGAAGAGGGGTAGGCATTTTGAAAGCGAGATAACACTCGCCCTTGCCTCTAGCTCTTCAACTGCTCTTAACCGCAAGCAGAATAACAATACGGAGCTGCTTCTGTGTCTGCTTGTGTGTGATTGAATCGGCTCACTTGAAGTGGCTACCCCATCAGACGGATAATGCTATGCTGCCAAGCAATTAACGGCTGAGGGCCCTCAACAACCAAAATATTTAGCGTTTATGCTTACCGTACTCGATTTCAGTCACCGCAGCAGGAACACCCGAATGGCAATAGAGATGACTGGAGAAGAGTTTTAGGACCTTGAAAAAGATTTAAAGCATCGATGCTTCTCACTTCATCGCTTGTGGTTAATTTTGACTATGAGAAGGAACTTATCCGGAAGCGCGTAGAAAATATAACAATTAGTTCAGGGTGAGCCACGCATTTTCACGACTCAGCTCAATTGAAGAAATATAAGTTATATTATAATTTTGTATGTGAATTAATTCGAAGGGAAACCATCGGTAAAAACAAGCCATACTAACAAGAAAAGATCACGATATTCATTGCTTTCAGCGTCGTAGTTTCGCGATATCCCTGACTTTGCTCACACCTTTAACGGTGATTGCTGACAAGCTACTAAGTACCTTGAAGGCTGAGTTGTAATCGAATGCCGGCCCGTAGCGTAACTTGTAGCCACTTGCCGTAAGCAGATGTGCACTGGTCGATCCCGATGTGCGGAATTTATTCAATCCGAATCTTGTTAAGACAAATATTAATTTGCATTTGGAATCACTTCTATTCTATTTCTTTTCTGATTTTCTATCGTTTCCTTTTATCTTTTGAGCAACAGAGCTGTGTCAAATGTTTGGTTTATTTATTTAAGATCATTGAGAATGGAATAAATATGCATAAGTATACATACAATATATATATTATAAATATATATACAATACAGTAAATATACATACAATATGAGACGGCGATTTTGAGATTTATTCATGTGCACGGCGTACCGTGGAGCTGTTTGGTGGAAGTGAGCTGCTTCATACCTGCAGAGGCAATCCCTCAAGTGCACTTTATATTTCTTCCACGAGGTCTGCAGAAGAAATCTTTTGCGGCCTTCACGTTGAATGTAGGTGCACTCGTATTAGGCCTAACTTACATATTACGTATTCAAGCTATTTACCTAATCTTACTATTCGCTACTAATGTACTAACCGAGTGTAGCTCCTAAACTCCAGCGGTGGATTCTGAGGCCTTTGAAAACGACGTGAAGGTCGGCTGGCCGCGATGAAGATTCCACCTACAATTCGCGTGGCAGAAGCATAAAGCACCCAATAAAAGCGAACATACCGAGGCTTCAAGATGAGAGAGCCTGAAGTCTTTTAAGTGTGCTTTTCTGCCCACCTCAAGAATGTTTCTATTTGAGTTTGATCAAATGTTAGTGACATCGAATTTCAGCACCACCACAATGACGAATCAAAGTCAAATCAGTGGCACAGGTAGAATTCGGCAAGCTCAAATCTGAAAGTGCAATTGAGCAATTTTGTTTTGTTTTATGGCATAGCTCGATAAGTCACAAGTAATGCTGCTTTCAAGAGTTCGGATAGCACTACTAAAATATTCACGAATATTTATATAATTGCAGCTCCGAGCACGAAGCGTTATTTAAGAACCACCCTGCTTTTGAAAAACCTCCGAAGTCTTCAAATCTGCAACGTCCATCTATGCTAGTCCAGTTGAGTAAACGATGAGCCTTCACTTCACCCGTAACGTTCTAAACTGAACGCTTGAATTCAGTCAATGGTGAGTTTTTTCTTGATCAGATGGTGCTTAGAAGTTGGAAAATTCAGGCGTCAGAAAACGGCCTCTCCGGCAGTTGCTATTCGTTGTTTTCCATAAACTGTCAATCATCACGCCTACAAGTACATAGCAAGGCTAATTACAATGAGCGAATCACACAAACGATCAAAACCTCAAGTGAGACACAAACGAGGAAAAGCTACAATCACAGCATAATAATAAAATAAAAATAACCGCAAAGACTATCTTTATAAAGACAAAAGCTACCGGAGTTATTTTATCAGAATCCGTCGCACTCCTTGAACGATCCTCCAACCTACCCTACATTTCTCGCTCACTGTTAAACCATACCTATCCTTCAATGAGTTTCCCATCTCAATTCTATGAAACTTTTGGCAGGCGAACCGCGGCACAAAACGCACACCCCTCTTTGTTAGGAAGACATTCAGAACAGGGCATAAAAGCGCTGGTAGGTGACACTAGGACTAAGCCCAGGATTGGGAATAAACACCAGGGAGAACAATGGTTGCTCACATCCTCTCCCAGAATCCTTTCCCCTCCCTAAGGCTTAGTTCGAGTTCTGA
>MU889605.1:0-30339 GCA_036418205.1 Ostertagia ostertagi
GAAATTACGTAAGAGCTTCAGGCTGAAGCACTTACGGTAGGCCTCCTTGAGCCTGACGACGGTGACAGATGACGTCATATTCTGAAGACGGTGAGGGCAGTGAAGGAGGGCCTGCGTTCACTTATAGAGGGACACTTAGGGAATACTCTGCTGAGGAACTCCCGTCAACGACGGCAATCTCTGCGAAGAAAAAAGGGCCGAAGTCCGACATAGGCAAAAATGTCTTTTTTGCCCCCCCCCTGTTTTTGCTTTTCCTAGCCTGACTAATTTTTAATTGGTCATTCAGCTATCTCCGACTTCCCTTATCCTAGAGCCTCGGCATCGTTGTAATTTTTCATGTCTTCCTGCAAGGAGGTTTTTAGTTGGGTGAGATGAGGATAACGACCTCGTCTGGACGTTAGGTCATAAATCACGTATCCCTTTAAATACCTCTTTAGCAGAAGAAAGACGCTCGAAATATAATTGGTTGGTAATTTAATATTTGTGAAATATTACTAACTCTCCCTGCTCCGCCTTGATCATTCTATTGTACTTGACGCTCCCGAGATCGAGCTCGAGCACGAACTGGCTGAATTGTCCGCGAATCACCAAAAAAAATGCTCCGATATAATATATAAAAAGGATAAAGCATTTGCCGTTGATCAATCCCTTTTTGGGATGCGGCACGCATTCTACTTCCATTTGTACATTCGTAGTGGCGTTTGAATGCGATGTGGCCTATACAATGACTTGCGGGGGCCAGCCGATGTACAAGTCAGTGTTTTTTATCCTCCCAGACAAGTCTGGTACCAATTAACGACCCCGGAGGGATGGAAGGCTTGGTTGGCCCGGGCGACTCACGACCCAGGATTTGATCCCCGGACCGCTCGCGTGGTAAGCGCGCCACTTGCCACTACACCACTTCCGCCCTAAGAATTAAGTAACGTTTGTTTCTGATCAAAAATAGACCTTGGTTTGACACACTGAAACCAAAAACGGAACGTAAAACAAGGGAAACAAGTGAAATCCTCCTTGTTATAAGGGTCCTAAATAACCCGTGGTAACAACAGGTTTATATTTTTCACCATTTCAGGGTTACAGCAGCGTAGGAGCCTTGGAAGAGTTCGGCCCAAGGGTAGATCATGTTCAAGAAACATCCATTCATAGGCAGGGCAAGTGTAGTAGCTACCGAGTGCCTGCTATTGAGTGTGAGCAAAGGTGACGTAAAATCGGAGAAACTCATCGAGCTCTTCTTAACGTTGTTCTCAGCCTTATCGTCCCGAGGATAAATGCTTTATGCACATGGACTGCACATCCAATAAGTACCAGTTTGTACCAGGTACCAGAAAGCTTCAGAAGTTGTCAGCCAGTTGTATGAGACACTTGTACAGCAGAGTGATGTGTTGTCAGCTATCAATAATGTGGTGGCGTCTGTTCCGCCAGCGCCCACCACTTGTCTGGACCAACACACACGCAAAACTCTTGCACAGCCTCTAGCTGGGAGAGCGACTGAGAAGAAACCTGGCTACCACCGCCAGCTTCCACACCTACACCGCAGCCGCGGGCGCTGCATTCGAGTGGCTCTACTCGTGTAAGAAGCTAACCCTCTTTTCAAGTTTGTGACTACAGCTGTTCGGTGTTTGCCAGGACTCGTTGAGGCCGCATTTTCCACTGTTTTCCCGTTCGAGTAGTGGTTTTGCGCACGTACCTATTTGAAAACTCACACGTTATCAAATTGTCCTCTTCATTGCGGGTTCTTCATTGGGTCGGAGTCTTACAAAGTTTACCAACAGTTTGGTACCTGGATCCTACTAGTTATTTCTTGATGTTTTGGCTACCTCTCTCTTGCTCTTTTTTACATTTTCTTTAGAAAACCAATGGTGAAGCCTAATTCATATACTTGATTGGCAAGCTTTCGCTGTGTTAGCAGCTTCATCAGGCCTCGAAACTACAAATCAACTAAATAACATCCAATGTACCGTAGTTCTTGAAAGCATAAGCTCAAGTTCAACAATATTCTCGCCAAATTGATTCGTACTTACGTTAGTTTATGCTTTCAGGAATTGTGGGTACGGTGTATGCTCCCTTTAAAAAAACGAGAAGAACGGCGGGTGCAGATTATACACCACAAGTGACGACGGCCTCCACAAAATGTAAATGTTTTTGCCCAATGAAATGATTAGCCTGTTGCAGTTGTATTCTATCAGTTGTCAAATTACACTATCATTTACCAAAAATCAGCTATCACTATGAACCACTACTAACCAGATTTACTTGGAGGCCGTCGTCACTTGTGGTGTATGGTCTGCACCCGACGCTCTTCTCGTTTTTGAAAGGGAGGGTATGTTATGTACTTGATTTTTGATTCCAAGGCTTGAAGAAGCTGTTAATACAGCGAAAGCTTGCCAATAAAAGTATTCCAATGAGCCTTCACTGCCTTCATGGTCTGCACCCGACACTTTCTCGCTTTTTGAGAGGGACGGTAAGCATAAGTTGACTCAGGTAGCTTCCCTCTCTTTTCATGTTATGTAGCCACCAAAGATATCTTAAAATTTCATCACTAATCCCAATAGAATTCGAATTTTTGGGTGATGCCAAGAAAGTGCTCATCGATGGGTGCTTTTTCGTGCCTATTCAATATTTTGGTTTTTCCTTCTTCCTTCTTTTTTCTTTCTTCTTTTTTCCTTCTTCCCTTATTTCCTTTTCTTTTTTATTTTTGCACACTCAATTCTTTCACCCCTTGCAATCAGAACACTAAGATGAGATAAGCAGCCACTAACCTTCCATAAGCACGTAGTTGGAACAAAACTCATATGAATGATGGCGATTATTTTTGCGTTGGTGGCTCCGTGAAGACAACCGGTGTGTGACCCACTGCCCGTTCACACCTGATGGAAGGAAGCGTGGTCGGTCATAACGACGGAGTCTGCGGAGCAAAATGTGCATGGAAAAATGATTCTTTGATATCACTACAAGTTAGCAATTGACCGAAACAGTAGTTTTTGTTCTATTTTTAAGAAAACTCGCTACTACCTAATCGCATAATATATACACTCATATTTTCCGCAGCACTCTAGTTTGCATGGCGTATTTCGTGAGGGTTACCTTTCGATTCTCAGGGGCAAAGCAAAACTGTATCAGCGTCAGAAAGGGAAAGTCCAACAGAGACGTATCAAGAATTGTTGGAAGGCGGTCAGTGCAAATTCACCGATTAGCTCATAGTTCTTAGTTTTGTGAAGTAATAAATGAGGCGAAGTGGTGTAGTGGCAAGTGGCACGCTTACCACGCGAGCGGTCCGGGATCAAATCCTGGGTCGTGAGTCGCCCGGGCCAACCAAGCCTTCCATCCCTCCGGGGTCGGTTAATTGGTACCAGACTTGTCTGGGAGGATAAAAACACTGACTTGTACATCGGCTGGCCCCCCCCCCCCCAAGTCATTGTATAGGCCACATCGCATTCAAATGCCACTGCGAATGTACAAATGGAAGTAGAATGCGTGCCGCATCCCAAAAGGGGATTGATCAACGGCAAATGCTTTCATCTTCTTTGCTTTTTGTTTCAAATGAATGAAAGCATAAATATTGCAGAGTAACTTTAGCAGTGGTCAATATGTCAAAATTGTGCGGGGGTGTTGTAGTCAAGTCGATTGAGAGGCGCGTAATGGCAGTGATAAGGCACAGTTTAGGATTCACACAACGCTAGTCAAAAGGATTTCAGATGGTACTCTTAAAAATCAACATACACTGTCATCTAAGGGATTTGCATTTCCTCCTAGCACTCTTTTCATTCCCTTTTTTATGGAACTAAGAAACAAGAATGACTGAACCATAACTTTCTATTTCAGCTGCAAAGACATCCGTTCCTAAAGTAAGGCATACCTAACTTCCTAGTTGACCATACTGGTAACATAGCAGTCCTTACTCATTTCTTGATATCAAAATATCACATAATCAAAATCAAGGATAAACATAGCAAAGGATGACCCATCCGCCCACCAAATGGATTGCACACCAATTTCAACGCATACTGACTGGCAGCTCACATTAATGCTATCGTTTAACTGCGTCTTATCACAGCTTAGAGTGATGCTACTGGCGTGAATTTTGTAAACCCTTTTGCCGTCCTTTTAAACCTCTAACTCGGGTACCCCAGGAGGCCCGTCGCGCGGCAAGAAGGCAAAGTCAGCGGACGAGTCGCGCGCGTGTATAGGGATTTCGCGTCAAGTTAAATAGAGTGTCCCATTGCACGTCCTACATCGCACACCACGCGCTGCAACTCGTCCGCCGACTCTGCCTTCTTGCCGCGACGGGCCTCCTGGAGGGTACCCTCTAACTTCCAACATGAACGAGAAGCTTTTTGAGTTTCTCACTTGACTAAAGGAAGCGATTACGATAAAGAGGGAGCGCATCGGGGAAGCATATGCACCACACGAAGCAGTTACTTGGCTGCCAAGGAAGCGAGGTGTGGCGCTTTCACGACGAAAGGTGCGCTGGTTGCTGAGCAGGACTTCGAAAGCACTCCGCCCCCAAAAGCGATCCGCCCACTAGTTTAGTTGGTGATTTGGACGAGCTGCGTTGCCAGCAGCGGCACAACTGGAGCGTGGTTTGGCATGGTGCCACCAAACGCGTTGCGTGAACTCGTTCATACGTCCGCTTTCTGAGCTGTTCCGTATGAGAGAAAACAACGTCAAACAGGGAGCTTCCTTTTTCGCATTTTCTTGATGGACTTCTCTGCTTTTTGCACCACTGACCTATCATTGAACACCCTCACGTTCCCTCCTAAATCGCTCTCCAACTTACCGTAATCGCTGCTTTCAGCAGGATAGTACAGATAACCAAAGGAGAAAAATTTGCTAAGAGGGAATTTTTGATTACATAGCTAGCAATTCTGCCCCAAATAGATTTGCTGTGTGATAAACTTCAGAAGCAAACAACCTGTTTTTGAAAAAGACGCAGCGAATTCCTTTCCAGACTTCCTGACCCACATACACGACCTAACAGCTGGAGGGGTCAGCCTTTAGTGTGAATTTACGCATATTATGCACGGCGCTGATGTACATGTGTGGCTTTCGGAGTCTGCCCCCTCCCTCCCTCTTTCCCCCTCCTTCTTGCATAAGAACGAGCCGTGCTCACAGCACGTGCAACCTACCTGTCGTTGTGTCTAGGTCAAGTTATCGTTTCGTTCACCTTTTTATTTTTTGTTTCTCACTGTTTCTACATGTGACAAGCGCTAAAGATACATCACTCTCAAGACCCCTTGATCATATGTTCAAATGCACTTGCGAAAATAAATACTCTAGAAACAGATGTTTCTGGGTGATTAAGGTGGTGTAATGCTTCTAAGAGCAATGAACAATGGACCACACAGATGGGGAAACAACTCGCTAACGAGCTGTAATCGTTTCGGAAGCACATTAACCCGTTGCGTACCACGTGACCCACACCGTCTACCACCCTCTGCTACGGCTCGGCCGCGTAATGCCCATAGTGCACCATCGTTTTGTCATCGCTTTAATTGGTATTTTCTCATGATCACTGGTTAGAAGATTGCATAAAAAGGCGAGAGGATCATATTTCCACGGTTGTGCCTTGACCCAAATTTCTAAACACAGCGACTGAAGGCTCGCTCACCTGCTCAATCTTCGAGCGAGAAAACAGGCGGGACAAAGTTATTGATCGCCCTTTGGCCAGATTAAAGTGCTTAGCGAAGGCGCTAACAGCTCGCCGACCAAGCATCCACCCTTCATCCGAAAGCTCCGCCTTCCTGTCCAAGAAAAGCGCAGGCGCAGTTGCGAGAGCTGTTCCATTGCGGTTCAGTGTGAATGACACTGAAACAACTGGAGCTATGTAGGTTCGTAAATTTGTCCAACACGCTCCCTCTTTATGCCACAGTGGGATACGGCTGAAATGCAGGTGTCTTTATTCTTCGAGCGCTAATAGGAGGAAAACTCTTGCATACTTTTTCTTTTCCAGACCAACCCCCACTGGTTTTATTACTGAGCTATTACACACCATATTATTCCCAAAGCATTGAAGGCACTGACATAACTCGGTTATGGGCGTTTATATCATTTGTTCATATGTTAATAATGTTAGCGAGAATCGATCTTTTTCTCTGCCTGCTGTGTTCACAGTATAAGCACAAATTCTTCGATTCTATCTTCGATTCGCCGTCCACGATATTCTCAAACCTGTTTACCGAGGTGAGAAGATCGTCAGTTGCAAGTTATTAGCATCCGTAATATCAAATTACATGGGTATTAATAGCAGAGCACGATCAAAATTTCTAGGTTGTCGCCAACTGTGTTATAAGTCCGCAATCACGACTACACTTGTTGCGAGAAACATAATTTACTTATTGGATGTCGTCACTTAAGCCATAGTATGTGCCCACGGTTGATTTTATGGATTGACTGCATAAGCATGAGTCAAACCAACATGTACTCTCTTTCAAAAACCGAGAGAAGTGTCGGTTCAAGCATGCCCCAAGTGACGACGGCCTCAAGTGAATCTGGTCAGTAGTGTTCATAGTGATAGCTGATTTTTGGTAAATGATAGTTGTAATTAGTGACAACTGATAGAATACAACTGCAACAGGCTAATCATTTCATTGGCAAAAACATTTACATTGGAGGCCGTCGTCACTTGTGGTGTATGGTCTGCACCCGACGCTCTTCTCGTTTTTTGAAAGGAGCGTAAATCTTGCAGCACCCGGGGAGGGGGAAGGGAAGGGGTACATAGCATTGAACCGGGGTTGAACAGACTTCGATGTTGCCCAAAGCGAAAACGACGTATGCGTCCACTATATTGGCGCGCTGCAAGCCTATTACTCATCTGACACGCAATCCACTTGAGGTATAAACCAGCTATGGTTTTATGAGGAAGCATTAGACCTGCAGGGGTGAGCCAAAAAAAGTCATATTTACACACAATCTCCAGACAGCATTAATCCACTTTTCCAAGCCAAACGCACATGCTCCAAGCTAAGTAATATAAAGAACACATGCAATCTACTCCAAAATGTACAGGAAAGCTTACCCCGACGGCCGTCGGAAGATTTGCAACGAAAACGACTCACGGTACGAGCTCAAACACAATGATCGCGATGGTACATAGCCATCCGACGTGCTCAAAAGTGGTTTTGCATAGTCACAGCTAATGTCTCTAGGAAGCTATTCAGCAGTTATCTATTGAAGAAATTATGAAGCAGCTTCAGGCCGGAGCGATTACGGTAAGCCTCGTTGAGCTCGACGGTGGCGGCAGATGACGTTGTATTCTGAAGACGGCGGGACAGTGAAGGAGGGCCTGCTTCTGTTTACGAGGGAAACCTAAGGAATATTCCGCCGTAAAACTTTCATTATCGTCGGCTCCCTGTGCGACAAAAAGTTCGATGATGTGCGCCATGGGCACAAAGGTCTTTTTTTTGGCCACCCCTGTATGTAATTTTCTGCTATTTTTATGGAGCAGAGCCCTTGCGCCCGAAATTTTGTATTCGGCTGAAAATAGAAAACAGTTTCATTGCTAACTTTCAAGGCGGAAGATCTTGATCTAGCGAATAGGGAATTATGTGAGCAGCCTCCGAACAGGGAAAAGATTGCTAGAGATCATCTCATACGTGCCCAAGCTTGGTCAACATTCACGAACGATTGCGTCCAAGTATGTTGCTGTTGCCAATTTTGTCTCGTAGGGTTTCCTAAAAAATGGCCAGTTTTTGACAAAGAGCGCACGCAGCGATCAACCACGGTGAACATCCGACGAAGTTCAGCTGTGGAAAATCTGAGGTCGTCTCAGAGCGCTGTTTCAATTTCACTAGCACAATTTTCTAAGCTTGTGGACGTCCCTTCTGAAAATATTCTTTGTGCGGTCTGCACTCGCTCTTACTAGACTGCTAGCCATGAAAAACCTCCTTTCCTCTTCCTCCCCTACATACGTAGGTGGCGATTTCAATAGCTACTCATTGGCAACGGTTCTCAACAGGCATCTTTCTCCCGGACAAAGGTCATGTACCCTCCAAGCAAACTGGTAGGTCTAAAGATTGGGGCTTCGAGAAAAGTCAACTCAACTAGTTCTGGCACCAATTGCAGAATCAGTGACAACAATGGATTATCAAAGCAAGTGGTGGAGCGAGCAGCCCGGTTAGAGCTTTTGTCATGCTACGATAAGAACGGCTAGAAATGAGCCTGAAAAAGTGTCTATTTTGATATCAAATTGTGCGTCCACGTGTGAAAATCACATTGGCATTGAGACGTCCGGAAGCAACTGCGCCGTCAGACTGGCACTGGTAGCCATGAGCCGAGCCGAAACAAAAAAAAATGTAGGAAAGTGAAACTTACCGAGATATTAGATTTCTGCTATCTTGTGGGCGAACACTAGAAGAACAGTTGTAGCATCCAAGCCTCTCTTTTCCTTTATGAGATACTTTTTGGTACATCATGAAGCGTGAAAAATTTGCTCTTATTTTTTGATTTCCGTGAAAAGGAAGATGTGGGTTCGAGTACCTAGGCGAGATGTTTTGTATGTTTGGTCTTCAGTGGGAGTTCGAACATGGTTGAGCCACTGTGAAGCCTTTGGAATAAGGGATAGTAGGCCGAACTGAGATCGATTTTTGCCTTTATTTCATCCGAAGTCGCTATTTGATACAATACCTGAACCAACGCTCGGAAAGGTGGGCGATTTTTGTAGATCGATATTTTTAATTTCAAATATTATTTTAAGGAAAATTGGGGTAACCCAATTTTTTTTTGGATTTAAGATAAATTCTTTGGTAATCAATTAATTATTTTATATCTGGAGGAGTTCGATCACAGGATCCGCTTATGCTCAATAGCGATAACCCTTTGCAATGGAAGGTACATTCCTTGCCATCCTTCTCACACCATTCCTGGGTCCATTGTTCTTTCGACAAGAGTCAAAGCCGCGAAACTGCTTCTGGCTGCCAATGACACGAATCGTGCACCAATGAATGAGGTTATCAGGCAGGGTAGGCAGAGCAGGTTTAGAAGCTTTCTGCTGTCTGTTTATCGTTTCAAGAAAGTAGCCTGGATAGAGACCCTGAAAAAGTGTCGTACTCTCCAGTGTCTTGAATATCTCATATTGCTCGAACAAACATGTACAGCAGAAGCTTGCTAACCCTGCTCGCCTACCCTTGTGTGCATCTGGCACTGATACGCCTTGCAAATATCAATCACAATTGAGGTGTTGTAGTTCGGTACCTCGATTGGCAGGCTTAACTTGGGCTGCCGATCAGCTGTGGAACACTTGGCCGGTGAAGCTACTGCCATTATATCCGATGTGCGATAAGCAAAAAAAACATGTAGGAAAGTGAAACTTACCGAGATATTAGATTTCTGATATCTTGTGGGCGAACACTAGAAGAACAGTTGTAGCATCCAAGCCTCTCTTTTCCTTTATGAGATACTTTTTTCTTGTACATAATGTAAGCGGTGAAATTGTCGATGTTTGCTTTTCCTGTTGGAAACGGGCAGATGTGGGTTTCGGAGTCCCGCGTAGGGAGAGAGCTTTACCTTGTTTTTGTGTCTTCGTGGAAGTCGCGACGATGTTGAGAAAGCCTTTGGAACATGGGCGACAGTTAAGGCGACCTTTGGTTCCATTTTTGCCTTTATTTTATCCCAAGTGGCTATTCCCACACTACCTGACCACACTCCGTAAGGTGGGTGATTTTCTAGATCTGGAGGAGTTCCGATCCCGGATCCTGCTCAATGCTCAATAGGGATTCACCCTTGCCAATGGGGTACATCCTTGCGCCCTCCTTCTCACACCATTTCCCTCCAAGTTGTTTTTATGACAAGAAGAAAAGCCCGGACCATTTCTCAGTGTGTATACAATACTAAATACTATGCTATACTATTTTATACTGTTTGCTCCTCGTCTTCATAAAATTGGCAAAATTGAAATCCCGCCAAATACTCATCCTCTTTGATTTATGCGGTTGAAGAAGGAGAAAGTTGCCTAATGAGGGGACAGGCGGACCTCCTGAGGGTGCGCACCGATGTGCAATTGGCAGAAGATAGCATGGCTCACTCTTGGCGCGGTTGGCGGGGTACGCCCACCGACTATCTAATCACTCGCCGCAGGTCTATACGTGGCGAGTGATTAGATAGCAGAGAGAGCGTAGTGTTGAAGAGGGCACAGCGATGAGAGTCGCATCAATGCTCAAATCAACGGGCAAGGAAGGGGTCCCATTTCTCGGGTTCTGGGCCGTTTCTCATGGTTCTTCCTTCTTTCGTGTACCACTCACCATCCCTAACTTAATTTGAAATGGGTTGCTTTTTCATCGTAAATTCGTCCTTTAAGAATTCGAGGCTCATGGATCCCTCTCTGCTATACACCTGGCATTCTACCTTCATTCAAAATCGTATTAGTATTTGAGTGGGACATGGCCTATGCCATGATCTCCGGCGCCAGCCGATTTACAAGTAGTTGCTCTAATACAAGGAAAAATTGAGAAAGCGATCGATAAAGTGTCGACTTTCACCAAGTGCAACGTGTTGTTTGACATATCTTTCACTTCTACTTTTCTTTTTTCCTTTCGTTTTTCTTTCTCACTACCTATCAGAATGTATTCTAGGTTTGCTTTCAGTAACTGCTCTTAAAATTTTAGGTCCAAAGGTTTAGCCCCCCAGTCGGTTAACATCCACCCCTACCAAGCATTTAATCGGGAAAAGTGGCTTCAGCATATCAGAAAAGCGAGCCCCGTCAGCAGCGGACATATGCTAAAGAACAGGAATAATCATAAGGAAAAGAAGAAGAAAGGTCTAGCCCAATAGGTTTGGAAGATTCAACTTATCCCCATCCGAATCCGAGACGATCATGTCCTGCCAGGTGTTTACCAGCGGAAGTGCTGTGCTGAGCTGAGAGCTGAGCTTGGTTAGAAGACGCAAAATTCGCCCTCTAAAGAACCGACTTCCCAGAAGTATTCTTCTTATCTCAGAAGCCAACACTAGTGAGTGACAGAGCTCTGAGCATCCTGGAGCGTAAATAAAAGATCAGATCGGGAGGTGCGAATTACGTCATTAATCTAATTTTTCAGCAGCCTCTTAATCGATTGCTATTGAAGTGTTCCTGCAAAGAAACAGCTGGCTCATGTATCTAACAGATACAAGAGCGATAACCGAGAAGGGACAATCTCTTGATTAGAAGCACCTTGCAATGTCTCCGTCCACCTGCTTTCAATAGCACTCGGACAGTTGAAGTTCAAGAGGCGAGATGGGAAAAAGTCGAGGACTGAAATGCCGAAAGTGACAACTGCCAGTTTCCGAAAAATTGGCAGTTCCCGACACCACTGAAAAAGGGATTTCCGTCTGATTTGCGTTACCTGTACTTGTGCTGATTCCGCAGTCATAGGGAGAGTGTAAAGACTAAGCCATAGGTAATGGTTGGCAATGCATCCGCCACCTCCTATCCATTGCTCTGGCCGTTAAGCCCATTTGAAAGAAGTCTACTAAACCTTGTTCAGAATCCGGTTTCCACGTCGATTATTCACGGCAACAAGGGGCAAAGCTCAAGCCCCTCGAATGTCGATCGACTGTGGTTCTTTCATTGTCACTGGTTGTCCTAAACAATCCGATTTGAGCCATGGCCAAGAATTTCTGACAGAGTTTGCCTTTAAAGGCAATAACAACGACATGGCGGTGGGGTTCTGGCGGCCTCATTGAACGTCATCGGTGTAACGGCTTTAAGAGGTGGGTCTAACCACATCCACCAGCGCGCTGAGGGGTCTACTCACCAATGACGTTTGATGACGTCGTCGTAACCGCACCGCCCTTCAGCTTTCGTGACCACTATAATTGAAGGGGGATTTTACTATAAAAAAGCAGCTCATTGAAATTTAAGTTCGAGATGAAATAGTAAAGCATTGGATGAAAAACGAGAAAAAGAATGGTGTCTAGAATCAGTGAAAGGGATTCCCCTTCCTGTGATGTTGCGCATGATGCTGCTCTCATTGCTTGTTGCCCTTCAACGCTTGTAACGCTCCTCTTGAATAGGCTAGAGCCTTCAGTACGCGAAGCGCCGAGGAAGGCGCAAGAAGTGCGTACTGGGCTGCAGTAGCGCGCAAACTGGTCCGTGGGTACGGCCAACACTAGTCGCTCGGAGACGCTTTTCGTGCGAATTCGGGTGTTGGTCGGCCTGTTAGGAAGGGTCCGCCTTGTCTCTCCAGGGAGTCAGTTTTCCCTTTATCGTCCTCACCTGAATCCTACTGCTGATAAGAAAGAGCTGATTCGGTTCCGATTTTTGGAAGGACGTGAAGCAATGGAGCGTGATGCAGATTGAGCGACACACAACACGCGTGCATGGCAGGGTTAGAGGGCCGAATTATGTGGGATGTATGGTATTTCCTTTCTTTGGTCGACTATAATGTGTGGATACTACAATTTTTTGGTCTCCCAGACTTGATCCATAGTATGGAAGATCTGGAATCGCCTTGTGTGGGTTGTTGAGCGAGAACGGCCCCACGACGAAACTTCCGTCTCGCTGCCCGATGTTACCCGCAACCAGATGGGCGTGAAGCAGTTAGAAAAATCAATTGCTCTCATTGTCGGTTGGCATGGTTGTAATCGTTGAGAATGTCACGATAGAGCATGTCAAAATTTGACGTCAAACCACATTTTTGGTCGGCAGCTGACCCTACGCCGAGGGTCATATGGCCCTCGGTATAATCAAATGGTACTGAGAAATCTGCTCTTCGATTCGACTACATTCTAAGCTTATGTCGATTTATTCCACTGGAGCTTCGATTCGGTTCAGGACTTACATCTTGAAAAGTTCTCAAGTCCGTTCAATCAATGAATACCTGACATAACGACTTTACAAATATCCCCATCCTAGCCTTACTCTAGGCTTTCTCTGGAATTGTTCGGTCTTATAACTACGTTTGTAGTGCGGTGTATGATTTTGCCACTGCAGTATTATCCCTTTATTTTGAAATCCTATTGTACAAATTCCTTCGTCTTTCAACTAACCTAAGTAACAGCTTTCAAATGATTTAGTCTTTGCAAATAATCGGGTAAAGATAGTGCGGTGGCCGAAGACGTCGTGACCGTTCATCTGAGGTCGTAAGATCAGCCGTTCCCTAGGGCCCGAGTTTGCTTTCCTGACCTCTTTTGGGCCATAAAATCTAATCTTGAAACGAGAGACGCTAAAGGTGTACTGGAAAGCCCTTCAAATCATGCCATGCGTCCAGAGATCCAAGCCCCATTTCGATCTCTGGACAAGAACAGATGATGAATGAAACTGCAATGGTCAAAGCTAAACATGCATTCTGTCGCTTCTGTTAGCTCGTCATCGATTTAGCTACGTATTGCGATCTATATTCGATTGCATTAATTAGTATCGACTAGTTTATTCGATCGCCATGTAACTTGTGTGAGAAGATCAGTATTGCTTTTTGGTGGTTAGGTTCCTTACCATTAGAAAGCGCTAACGCGATGTTGACTGAAGACCTCGTAAATTGCAAGTCCTTTCGTTCCTTTGCTCTCCAGTTGAAGGTTGAGCTTTGGTGGTCTAAGCACAAGATTTCTATTGGGGTAGATATCACATTAAGAGTTTGGTTAATAAATCCTGTCCTCTGCTGGACTGATTTGTGAAGCTCACCTCTCTTCGTTTCATTGGGATGTTGTATTTAGTGAGACAAAATGGAGGAGATGCGGGTTTCGAATTCCGCCGGAGGCGGAGCTTGACCATCAATCAGCATCATGTGGTGATTGTGTGACATATCTTCCAGTGTTCTATGTGCTTTGTCCACGGACGACCCCATTAAGGCTCTAGTGTCTTATAATACAAAAGAGGCGGTAGTAGACGTGGGCACAAAAATTTACCGGAAAGAGTCCCAAAAGTTCACGAATTATTCGAAAAACTCCAAATTCCAAAAAACACGACGAAAAGTTTCAAAAGAACTCCTTTGAAATCTTCTGCTATATTTCGGTGTTTAACACCTTCTTCAGGCATGTGTATGCCTCAGCCAAGGATTTAGCTGCCCTTACGGGAGCCGCGCCGTTGGAGTGGAATTTTGTATAGGATTAGAATCGGAATTTTCACTCCAAAAGCGAGCCGCTACCCGTCATGGGCAGCTAAATTTCTTGGATGTAGGCACAACACATGCCTGAAGAAGTTTTGTGTTTTATAACATTATTTCGTGAAATAGTTGCGTCAAAACAATACGGGATCGAGGAAGATCATTAGCGGCTTAGAGTTTAAGGCGCTTGCTACCCGCGCAGTATTATGACAAGCTATGACTACAAGAGCCAAATAATACAATGATCCAGTTGATGTCCAGGCCTCAGACCACACATGTTTTGTATAGCGGATAGTCTCGCATTCTTTTTCGAAGTGTCGATCAAGCATAAAATGTACAAAATTCTACGACTCGGGATTGATCAGCCCTTTTGGGATGTGCCACGCATTTCATTTTCCGTGGCGCATTTGAAAGGCGATTCTGGCTATTTACGAATTATGTGGGCCAGCGAATCTATAAGAATTTTTGCCCTCCCAGATGAATCTCGTGCCAGCCAACATAATCCAAAGAAGTTTTGGATCAATATTGGGGATTTTTTCAGAGGTCCCGAATATTGATCCAAAATGACTTCCGTACCGAAATTAGGCTTGTTTAATCCAATGATTATTCGTCGAAAAAACGTCTATCTTGGAGGGCAAGGGTCAGGCTTACCTCACGAAAGAGTCGTTGTGGATACGAGGTCCAGATCCACCACACGTACAGGCCGTTCGCCGCCATTTTCGCTTTCTGAATGCGTATTAGGACGTAAAGGCTTGACTCGGATCCTTCGAACGCCTAAAAGCGATCCGATGCCGCCGTTATTTTGACATCTTATCTGTGTCGTGATTGTTTGAACCTCCTATGCTCTCTCGACTCGGACTTCTTTTCCTCTCCGCGACACGCGTTATCCCCCATCTTGCTGTCTGCTTCTTACCTCTTCGCAATCGAGAGGTTCGTTTATCCTGTATTTTTGCAATTCCCTTTTTCGCTTGTGGTCTACTTTCGTATTCGAGTAAGTTTGGCACATCAACTTGATCCTCATATCAAGTCTTCCTTTGACGATTTCGAGCTTAGGCTCTTGGAATCATTGGTATTGTAAAAGTAAAAAATTCGAGGTAATTTGAGCTTTTCCTGAATGAAATAGGTAATGCTCACCGTTTTGGTACTTTTTGGCCGCAACAGTTGAGATGACGGAAATTAATAATTACAATAGATCACTATTACATTTTTCATGGAGTTCTTTGCAGCAAGTGCTAAGCGAGCTGCCAAGTATTAGTTTAAAATGTTCCATAAATTGTTCATCGATTAGTTCAGCAGTAGCGGACCAGTGTGTTAAGCAGGTGCTAGCCCTATTACAAAATCGATGTTTTGTTTAGAAAATGTTTCTTCCGAGTTCGAAATCAGCGTTTTGATTATGTTTCACTTTTTCTCTTTTCTCAGCTCGCGTTCGAACCCAGCTGTCCTGTTAATTTTGTCCGTGCTTCGCCTGAAACCATTGATTGCCGTGACTAAATCATTGATATTGATAAGTTACCTATTCAAATTTTTCCAGATGACAAGCTTTTTCAAAAAACTTGGTCGAAATCGATCAAAATCACCGCAGAAACCGGTAACAGAATTTGATTTTTATTCAGCTGTTCAACGTTGAAATCGTGGTTTCCAGGTCTCTCCCTATATGACCCGGTACATGTACGGACCACCGCCTCCCGAGGATCTTTACGAGCAAGCACGGCGAAGTAACCCGTACGAAATGAACGATTACGTTGGTCATTTTTTATACAGTAAATTCTGCTATGCTTTCTTATGTTGAATTTCATTCGCTCTACTTCTACCCGAGCATGCCCTTGCCCGAGGGAAGCAGTTGTGAACATGGCAGTATCCTTCTTGGGCCCTCAGAAAATGGATATAACATGTGTTTGTTGACGCTATTGATGCTCTCTGATGCCCCATGTTTCTGAGTTTGCTGTTGCGATATGAAATGACCACCATACATGAGGCAGCGTTTAGAGTTGGCGATCGTATAGGCGAGTAGGCGAGTAAGCGATAAGAAAAGTATACGTATTGATTTGTTGCTCTGTCCATTGAGCGATCGCATAATCGCTCTTGAACGCTGCCTAATAATTTTTGTTTCACTTATTTAACGCACTCTACGGCGCTATATTAGACTCGAGGGTAGTGGGACCTTTTGAGGAAAGATTTTCTGATCAAAAATAAATAAAACTCTTTTATGATGAAGTGAAAGCCTAGAAGATTCCGGTAAATTCTTGCGAAAAACCACCTCATAGAAACCTCCAGAACCGCGCTACCGTAATAACTATTCATTGCCTCTCAATTTCATGTTCTCTTCTTTTTCCCGTTCTGTCTTTTCCAATACATACACCTGCGCAAAAATGGATGCGAACCAATGTTAAGGTGATCATGAGGAAATGCCAGAATATTCGAATAAGATGAATTATTCTTGCAATGCGCATGTTTACAGAAGGAGCTCAGGCGCTATCACAAGATACGGGGGCGCAGATGTGGCAATGGATTTAGAATCACCTAAAATAGCTTGTTTCTTGCGGAAACGGGATTACGTCTCAGGCAGAGAGAGGAACTCTCCGAGAGGAGAGACCTCCTACAAACTTTCATTTCCTCGACAGTTCCTGGCCCTCGCTAGCTGTCCAGACAGCCCTCCCAGCCGCCATTGCGAGGGACATGAAACTCATTAATGTAGGAGACAGTTATCGAGGCTCAAACCGTGTGGTGAACTCCAACAGGGAGAGCATACTATCTCGGTGTTCGAACGGGTCGGAAACGGTGAAAAAAATGGAACAGAAATTGGAAAGGAGTCGCGGTGATAGTGGATATAAGGAAATGAAGGGGATGGATACAGAAATTGCTGTTTCAGGGGGTGTATATATTTTACCCTAACCTCGAATCCGTTAATACTTCTGTCCACGTGGTTGGGAAACATGAACAACGGCCGACCGTGCAAAAAAAAAACCGCTAAAGGTCGATTTTGGATCAAGAAAGAAGGGAAGAGTGCGCATGACCATGTGACCCCTCTTCACTTTCCGAGCATGTCGCGTGTTCGTGCGACATATCGCGAAAAAAAGATATGCTTCATATTCGAGACGCAAAACTCATGATCAATACCTTCATAACGATGCTTACGATAACTGGAGCTAAGGGACGGTATCACTGTAACATCGATCATGCTCAATGAAAGCTACTTCGAGATTCACGAGCGATCGTGGTGAGTAAGAAGTACGGCGGTTGACGTGTTGTGGACGAGGAAAGAAGAAAGTTTGCCCGTCAGAGGGATTTCAAACCACAATTCACGAGAATAGGGAAAAAGGCGAATGAGAGCATACTTGCTTTGGCCTATTGAACCAATTCCCACGCCCTTCCCCCAATGCCCCTGCTCCTACACGGCTACGGAATTGTCTAACGTACATAGATTTTTATGTTTTTTTTTTTTTTGTTTTTTTTTTGTGAGGTGCCATCTGATCCATCAAGTGCTATCGAGACAGTCATGGCGTCAAGGATGGTGGGGAGTCATAGAAGGGGAGCGAAAAACCCCTCCAAGACGCTATGACACGTTGCGGGTCGTGGAGAGTTGTCGAGACGAACGCCGATTACAAAAGTTCCACGACTTTCCCCTCTATCTCATGGATATGAAAGGAATAACATTAACCTGAGAAGTGAACACTGAGCCAAAAATTAACCAGTCCAGGTGAAAGCGCTATGTTGGTAGGGGAGGAGGCAGAGCACCCAACAAACTTTTTTCTTTTATCACTTTACGGAGTCCTTTCGAGAATGAAGGGAAACAAAATCAGATATAATATCTTGATTTTAATCGACCAGAATGTACTCAACTCACCGATTTCAGTCATGTCAAGACAGTATCACCAAGTTGCTCTGCCACTCCCACCGTCTCCACTGAGCCATCGACGAAATAACGACTCTGGATTAAGCATACATCACAGTAACCAATCAAATGTAAGTTGCAACTTGAGGAAACGCTGAACAACTTCTATTTATTTTCGTTGTTTATAGGAAGAAAGTGATAAATATTCACCAAGGCATTTCCAGCTATCTAAAAAACACAAATCGAGGGTGGAGACTTCTTGTGCCGCGTCGCGGACACAGAATGATGGCACGGAGAGAGACCAGTCCTTTCAGCGACGATCGGCACTTGGCGCCTACTGCATAACCCTAAACATGACCGTAATTCATCCCTTTCCCTGTAAAAAATGCGGAAAATATATGGAAAGTGTTCGGCGGTAAAGAAACGCGACGCATCAGGCAAGTACTGGATAGCCCCGGCCCAACACTGTCTGTGGCGGAGCTATCCACCATCTGGCTGGGGCCTTCCAGAACTACCTTTCCACCGATATGATGGATATGTGGTGTTGTGCCGTTGTTGCAACACATAACCACATCCAATTCATTGTCTCTCTGATCCTCATGTCCTGCGGTAAGACAGCATGAAGCATTCTCTACCACATAAAAAATGCTGGTTATGAAGCAAAACTATACACCGTCCAGACAGGACTCAACCCCACCTCTCTGAACCGGACCAAGGCGCTAGCAATACGCTACGGCACCATTTCCATCCCAACTCAGGTTTCAAACTAAGCTGTCAGCCTCGCTCTCATGGTTGGTAATCGAATCACGCGAACTGCGGCCGAAAACAGCAGTCACTCAACAAAACCACCAAATCTCGACCTTATTTCCCCAGAAGAATATCATTTTGCAAAAAGCATGCGCGTCATAAGCAGTAACAAAGCCCAAGTGAAGTACCGTTGATGTTGCTGCATTCCAAAGACTATCTTAAATATTATAGTTTATCAGCGAAATTTGAAAGGGAACAGGTGGAAACCTCTCGCTCACCTGAAAATCTGTTCCGACTGCAAATATAATGGCAACATGCTAACAATAAGTTAAAAACAGTCATAAATGATACTGCAACGAAGAACACTGCCAGCTTTGCATTCAGCGGTTTTGCCACCTGTTGACTAACCCATATAAGCCAGACTTGCTCGTATGTGTACCGCTCATCTGTCCTCATTTCCGGTTTTGCAAGCCTGCATAAAAAGTAAAGGCATCACACAATATCTTCTCGTGTTTTTATCTTTAATCATATTCAAATCTAACAAGTTTCGTTTCAACCCATTTTATTATATTAATCATTAAAGATTAATTTATTCAATAATAACGTCACATACAGCATCCTTTGATTCTTTAAAGGAATCTTGCGCGGAAAATTCTTGCACTCTTTCCTAACATGAATATGTCAGTTGTGATCACTGGAAATAGCACACAAAGTTTCACGCATGAAGATTCGGTTTCTGAAGAAACAAACGTACAAAAACTACACGTTATGGACCATCGAAGGACCAGGAGGCAGAGCCAGGCGAGGCATGGAAAGAAGGCGTTTGCCGGCTACGACCAAGGCGACGCAATGAGAGAACCGGGTTAAAGCGTGCGATTTCGGAGAGTGGAGACAAATCGTCGAGGAAAGGTGGAGAGAAGTGTACAATGTGAATGCACTTCAAGAACCAACGTTCGAGCATCCCCGTCGCCAGCATTCGTGAAAGACGTCCGTGGGCAATTCGAACGCGTAGCAGCCTTTTCGAGTTTTCGAATTTCTAATCAAAACGAAAGCAATACTTCAGTTCTTTTCACTATTATCGTGGATAATGAATCTCAAGCCAGTGATTTATGGCTGAAATAGAATCATGGTTTCCGCGCAAGAACTCTTAAAGTCAATAACCATCGTAAGAGCGTATGAAGCGCTCTTCAGTCTCTAGTATATTGAGGCCAAAAGGAAATCCCAATAACTGCTCAAAGCTCATTCCCCTATGAGGCTGCGTCGCCACGCCTCCATCGTAGCGCTCTCTGCGCCTATGCTACTCCTCTCCGCGCCTTAGCTCCTCATATCTTTAAACACACCGATGGAAAGGAGTGCGACCCTCACCTGCCGCGTTTTTGGAGGACTTAACAACTTTTTCTCAACGCTGGCCCATTTCTAACAATACAATCGCATTCTGTGCAAGAGCCACACAATTGTCCTGGGCGGCTGAGTGAGTTAGTAAAATAAAGGAAATTTATGTTGTACGAGCTGGAGCTGTTGTAGCTCAAAAAAGAGCAAAACCCTATACCTGCAGCAGCGACCTCTGGCCGCAAAAATCTACATTTCACTTCCTTATCAAAATGACAACTGCTCAAAATGCATGTACTTCCAGGCGCAACACACACACGTATCGTAATCTCTCCTTAAAAAACCACTGCCGATCCTGATGAAATTACGAAGTTATTACGGCATCCCGAAAAGGATTGATCAACGCCGATTGATTTTTTCTAATCTATTTACGGAATTAGCGTGAGGGCCATGCACTTACATTGGCTTGCCGTTCCAATCCTAACTCATTCATCTTCTCCACCTTCTAAAACTCCGTCTGTATAATTGTGAATTTAGATCACGATACTGCTTAAGTGTCGTTTTCTTTATGAATCTGGCCATGAAATTTTTGTTTAGTCCCGCAATAAACAGTAATGCAAATGCACTTCAATTCAGGTCCTGTTCATTGCCGAAAAATGTACATCTTGACCTAGTCCACGATCCCCTTGATTGAATGTGTAGTGCAAGAAGTACATAATCGCGCCCACTCCCGAATTCCACGACTGTTCCGTTGAAATAGGTGGCTTAGTCGCTTTTAGATCCACCTCATAGAATCTCCGAGAGTACGGCTGGCAACCTTCAATTAATGAGCTCCTTGGACCTCACCGCCACCCTTTAGGGCGTTTCCAGTATCGCGCTGTAAGGATTAAGTATGAAACATCCGGCGTTGGTCAATCCCGTCTTGGGATGCGCCACGCATCTACTCCACTCAGACTTAGCGGCCTAATCTGAAGCAAGTGCTCAACAAACCTTGGGGGGGAGGAGGGGGGGGGGGGGAGCAGACGATGTACAACTCAGCGTTTTTTGTCTAAATCGAGCTGTACATATGCATCAGATAAGTCAGGTACCAAGTATTCGACTCCCGAGGGGTGGAGCGCTTGATCGGCCCGGGCGACCCACGACCAGGATTTGATCCCCGAAACGCTCCTTTCTGCAGCCGCCATTGCCAACTACATCCCGCTTACGGTTTGTTAGAACATTCGTGTTTCGTTCCTCCATTGTGTCTCTCGATATTCTGATCTACTCCCCCTGTCTACATAATCGCTAACATCAAACTCCGTGTTTTTTAACGGAATGTTTAGAATTCTGTCTTTTCCTTACACACTCCCTTTCAATTTCTTTTCACTCGTTCTTTCTACAACCTTTTCTACACACTCACTAAATGAATGAGAAATTTCAAAATTTCAAAACTTCAAAAAATGACGTAACACGGTTTGAGTCCTGTTTTTGATAGGAGCAGCTGTTTCGAAGAAGGTCCTAGTTTCAGTCACAGGTTCGCCTTAAGTTGAGACCGAAACCATTGTTTTTGCTGATTTTCGTCGAGATGCTCAAATTCACCTTGTGAAATGATTTATCACCGTTTTTTCAGGAATTTTTAAACCTTTCTGACGTCAGTGCTATCATCACATCCTCATATTTCCAGCGCTAAGTTGAGTCATTACCGGGTTTTGAGCCTGTCGTAAGGCTCAGTTGCTCGCTTCAGTTTTCTCTTGCTCTCACCTTTCACTCACACTTCAATCGCTCATCGGCTGCCACAATTTCTGACTGATAGAAGCGCACACGACTGTTGTCTCATCCGGGTGCCCCCTGGCAATCTGCTCATGCACCGATTCTCTGCTGAGCAAAAAATCTGAACACTCATCGATTTTTCCAACTTTTTTGGTTTGCTTAGATCTTACATTACAGCAAGTTATCTCAGCACACCTCATAAAACCTGCTTCTTTGACTACAAATTTCCCTAGTTATTTTACGTCTATATTGGAAACTGTTTCAAGTATTCAAACTAATTCAAGTCTGAAGCTATCGTAATATGCGGGGCTTCCTCTGAGACTAAGTCTAGGAGAGGGCAGAAGCTCAGAGGAAAGTGAACGCACCTTGGAATTCTTTCTCCCCCACTCAAGGTTTGGTCTCGTTCTCAAAAAAGAACAGGTTTTACGCGGTGCTAAACGCATTGTCACTACAATGCCCCTGTTTTGCGATAGCGCCCTAAGGCCGATGTCAGACTTTGCGAATCGCGCGATTCGCTACTAGCGATTCGCGCGATTCGCTAGCGTCCGCGGTCGCGTTGCGGTACCAGCCAATTGAGTGATTCACTGGCCGCGACGCGACCGCAGACGCTAGCGAATCGCGCGATTCGCAAAGTCTGACATCGGCCTAAGCTTTTACTTCTGTGATTTTATGTAACTGTGCTAGAGTTGCATGAAAGGGGAAAACAGCGACATCAACTACGGCCATACGAAAGTCACTGCATGAAGCAGGCGTGCATTCAAACCTTCCTCTATATCTAACTCAAAATTCATTGCCTGGCGTCGCTTGAGATGACTGTTGGGGTAAACTACCCTTTGCTCGTTGTAATGCTTGATCCACTTATGCTTTCTAATCCACTTATGTCACCAGAATATAATGGTCCAGGAAGCCTTCTAGATACTTTAGCCCTTTCTTTTTCTTGATAGTTTTTAGTTGTTATTTTTATTGTTAGTTACGTCTTCGCTCTCTTGTTTCACATTTAATTTTTGCATAGTGCAATGTGAGGAGTGGGTCAGAAGATCCGGGTAGGGGCGACGCGGCGCAAGCGGCATTGTACGCACAGCAACCGTTTGGAGTGTGCAATATATCCTATCAAATTCGCATCCGTCCACTCTTGAAAAACTGTGACAGCGAAGAGTTTCCTGGAATTTTTCTCCCTGTCTCCCTTTCTTTCATTTTTCTTCTTCTCGAAGATCATATTACTTAGATACTTAGATACTTAGACGACCCGTCCATCAGCACGGCGGTTGGCCTTGCGCGGGTCCCAACTTCTTTTCCATTGATCTCGATCTTGGGCTATGGTTGTCCAGTGTGTGGTCACCCTAAAGGACTCTGGATCATAGATGTTGTTTCGATGAGCTAGGGAATCCGCCCATCGTAAAGGAGGACGGCCTTGCGGCCGTTTCTTCTCGCGCGGGTACATTTCAAACGAAAATCATATTGGTCTCTATTATCTTTTGAACGTTGTATTTGATCAATTGTAATTACACATTCATTATGGCGCGCTTTTTTCACTTTCCACTTGGGACGAGCGCGATTTTGTGAGCGCCGCCGCCTCACCTTCCCATCCGCGGATTTTGTATTGTAAATGAACAAAACCGCGAATGTCACAGAATAATTTCAGTACTATACAATGTGTTAGGGTTATCTAAGCATATTGTGGTGAGATTGCTAACAAAACGACGAACTGTGTTAATGAAAAAGCAACATTCAACTTGACTTTCCCGCACTGAACTGAAAGCATTTCTAGGAACAAGGATGGGAGGCTGAAATTGTCTAACATGAGACCTGTTGGAAAGTGAGTCCCATGAAGGCGAATGACAGCATTGCGAACGCGGCATTGATCCGACGTTTTCTGTGAAAGGTTACCATATCTCAAATTTCAAAATGGAGAAGGAAGAGATTTGACCTTTTAATGACCTGCAAACTTCTCAGTGGTGTAACCACCCTGGCTGCCTCTAAATTTTTCACAGTCGTTCAGTAATACGTCGCTATAGTTTCCAGTTTTTAAGCGCTTTCATTAACACCTTGACGACAGCGCGGCAACTAGGTTTGCCGCGTTTTGCACGCCGCAATGGACATTGTGGCAACTATAGTTGCCACACCCTTTACATTCAGTTTTTTCTTGAACGCGCCATTTCTTCCCAGGTTTTTTGTGTTCATTTTTTAGGCCATACCACAACATAACCAAGAACCACGCGGCTTATAGAATGACCAAATATTCTTTAGTTTGGCAGAGGTTTTTCGGACCGGACGAAAATATCCGTTCAGTTCATTCCTCATTTTCTCTTCATTAACACGAACATGTAGATAAAAAAGAATATTAGAAGTGAGTACAAAGCTACTCGTGTGGCAAGATATGTGTTTTTACCGAAACAACCACGTCCAAAATAATTTTGAAATCACTAAAGCAAAAGTAAGTGAAACTTGCCTTTTCAATGCTGTAACACATCATTCGACCGCACTTTCACATGTGTACCTTCCAATAAGTTTGACACACCGAATATCAGTGAAAACATTTTGTCGCATCGAAGTATTGCGTATTTAAAGCTCAAAATCCACAGATTTGTTGTGAGGCGGCGGCGCTCGCAGAACCGCTCTGGTCCCACGCGGCCAAAAATGCCAAAACGCGCGATGTCGTCAACGTGTTAAAGGCACAACCAGGCAGAGGTCGTGTGAACGCTTCTCTTCGGTTTGTAGTATAGACCCTAGAGGACAATCACAAATGTGGCGTTCTCGTGCACGGAAACCAACCGATAAGAGCGCTTGGGCCTTGCAAAGTAAGCTGCCCAAGCTGCAGACTTTTTTCTCTTATCAGACTGTTGTCTGGCGATCTCTCATCTGTAGCGCTCTCTCGCCCCATACTCTCCTCTCCGCGCTTAGTCTCTCATTCCCTTAGCACAGCCGATTAGGAAGGTGAGTGAGCCCTTAACCTAAGCGTTTTTGACGGATTCTTTTCCTTTTTTCTTTACTGCCGGCCCACTTCCCACCAATACATTCGCATTCGTGTGCAAGAGCCACACCATGTGATCCTGGGGCATGCCTTTAAATTAAAGACTTGTTTAAATCAATCACAAATTTATCTGTTTTCTTTTGACTTGCTCGTTCCAAGGTTGTTTGTTTGTGCGTTTGATTATGCATGTTCTATTAATTACATGCTACATGCATGTCCCTTAATAAATAAATAACTGAACCCCTTTTGAATGCTGGGTCTCTCTTATTATCTTTTTTATTATGTTTACGTTTGGGATTTTGAATTCACGCTGAAAAAGAATAGAATTCGATGTAAGGTAGCACAATCTTTTCAATTCAACGCTTATTTGCTCCATAAATAGATTATATAGGGTACTATTACAATAAGGTACTGCTCCCGCGTTTCTGCTGTACCTCGCGCGGTGGCTACCCTTCACTACACCTGAGGGTAAATTCATCATTTTGATGGCTATTATCAGCAGAACGGAATTTTTCTTACAATTTCGTACAGCAGAACGCTCTATCACCTGTCACTCATTTTTCGATGATGGATGACCTTGGGACGGGAAGTTTTTGAAGTTCTGAATATACCTTGTTGATTCTAGAGTGTTGGTATCAGAAGGTACTGTAGCTATGAGCTGTTGGCTACCCTCCTTTTCAAAAACAAGAAGAGCGTCGGGCACAGACCGTACACCACAAGTGACGACGGCCTGCACAAAAAGCTAAAGTTTGAAGTTGAAAAAATCCGCGGAAACATACCAGTGTAGGTAACGACCATTCCAAAATTTTCCATTGAAGATTAAAAAATTCATCAATTAAGAGTTGGCAATCATGTCTCAGGATGCGCCATGCGTTTTATTTTGGGGCTTTTTACTCAAGTTGTTGCGAAGAACAAGAGATAGGCAATTTCAATCAATCAGAGCCAAACCTGATCGGTTTGTTCTTGACCGCATCCTTCAAGTTTGTCGCTTAGTTAGCCTTGTAGTGCCTTTTGCTCAATATTTCCGAGGATATTGTAGGATTTTCAAAATAGTGCAGTCCTCATTACTTCGCCAGAGGCAACACAAACAGCATTTCGCCTACAGCACGCTACCAATTCATCATTTGTTGGCAGATCCGCAAAAACGACAACATCACTGCGAACGACGCTTCGTCATAAGAACTCACTGAAGAATTACAGACCGGCAATCTCATGTACCTACGGCGATTTCTTTCATTTCACTGAGAAACACTTTGTCTCTTCATAGTATCATTTACTATGTGTTCCTAAAAGGCTACGATACCAACCACTTCATCGTCACCCACTTGTTCTTTCACTTACTCCAATGACAAGCTCCACAATATAGGGACCTCCTACCTGCTCTTCAGGAGAGCATACCTCCTCCACACTGCCTTCCGTTTCTGTTTTCACCACTTTTCACAGTTTTTCTTCCTCAACACAGGACGATGCTAGGAGTAACCCTATACACGCAAGTGCAGAGGGGAATCCGTGAGTCGAAGGTCAGGCGACGCTGCCGTTTTCGTCAAGCGCAATCGGAAGATAACGGTGAGGCCTGCGAGGCCGTCATACGTTTTTACGGTGGCTCATTGCCCGAACAGCAGCGGTTTTTACCGACTGGATCCCTCGGGACGTCAAACGAACACCTGGACGACCGCCGGCCCGATGGTCAGACTTCTTCACGAAAGCTCTGAACGAAAGGAATGATGGACTTCGTGTCCCTCGAGCAAGGAGGATCCACTGGACCACCCTAGCACGCGACAGGGACGAATGGAGACGTGTTGCCTTGGCGGCGGCCAACGCTCGCCCGCTTGAGCATCGACGATCAACGGGACGACAGGTGATACAGAAACACATCGCTACAGTGCGGTACACATAAGTCCCGCACTTCGCTTGGGAGAGGCTCGGTCTACTTAATTTTTGCCTCAAATGTCACCTTTCACAGTGTCCCTAGGCATTGTGAGCTGCAAAACACAATGCTCTTTTTGTTACTAGTTGAGCGGGTAGTCACTTATGATGAAAAGAGATAAGTAAGCGCGTAGGGAACGATGGTCGTCAGCGTATCAAAGCATCACGATGGGCAGAGGCAGTACGGTTTTAATGACGTAATTGAACATCATTGGTGGACTAGAATACTCAGCGCTTGCCTGGGGTGTGGGACCGACGTAAGCAAACCAGCCCTTTTGGCGCTTCGGCTGGGACCGTATGCTGAATGTTGGGGAGGGGATGGAGTCCCCGACGGTGGACGGACCACTTCAACTCGGTCCTTAGAACCGCCACAATTTGGTGCTTACCTCAGAACTAAGCCTTAAAGAGAGGACGGGTCCGTCCCCTCTCCAAGGCTTAGTCCTGGGGTGAGCAAACCAGCCCTTCTGGCGGAGCTGCTGGACCAGCTGCACCACTTGCGTCAGTACTCTCCTATCGTACCAACCGAGTTGAAGTAAACCGTCGACCGTTGGGGACCCCATCCCCTCCCCAACATTCAGCATACGGTCCCAGCCGAAACGCCAAAAGGGCTGGTTTGCTTACCTCGTCAGGACCTGTGGTTAGGACCGCACCCTGCTCTAGCTATTGTGACCTCATGTACTGCTCCCCTTCAAATTCCTCTGTAATCTGCTTCATGTTTCTCCCCACACTTCTTTAGCGCTTTACTTGGATCGTGAGTGCGACCTTTCTATGCGTCAACATGTTTTCGTTTCAACTCTAAGGAGAACTATGGTGTTGGTGAGAAGGTTCTCTGGCGCTCGTCGGAGACGTACCCAGGCGTACTGAAGCCGTTACCCTTTCCAGCCGGAGCCGATTCGCGAAAGACGGCAGGATGGGTGTCACAGCCTTTAGAGTTTTCTCAACAATATTCAACATGTAGTGGCGGCCAGCATTCGTTGCCGCATAATCTTAGGAATTATTCTGAAATCTCTGCTTATCTTTGTCGTTTGATTCTCTCTACACCCTGCAGTGGCTGACTAGGAACGTCATTTTTTAGAACAGTATTTAAAAAAGCGTCACGTTTTGTGTAAACCCTGCCGAGTCACCCAGCATTCCTCGTCGCATTGTCTTCATTTCTTCGAGCCAATTGTTCAAAGTTTAAGAAATCGGCAACCCTGAAGCAATGCTGTAGCGTAAAGCTGACTTTGAGATTGCATTAGCACTTTCAGCTGTTTCAGCTGCGTTTTGTTTTTCTACTCACTCTGTCACACCAATCAGAACTGATGCTGTGATGATAGCGCTTAGGTCAGGATGCGTAGAGCGCATAACAAAAATATGCAGTAAGTGCTTAGGTCCAGTTTTGGCATCTTCATAAATCTAAAAACTACAGCGGTGGGCAAAAATACGGTAAGCAAGATTTAATCCTACATTATTATTATAAATTGGCTAAGCGGCTGTGTGTGCCGCCACGTCACGTTGTCTGTGTGTGTGTGTGTATGTGTTTGTCTGTCTGACCGGAAATTCATAGCTCGGGCACCAGTGGTCGTCAGGAGTTGGTTTCAAGATATGATATAGGGGGTGGGACGGGAACATATTTGGTGGGGTAAAGAAAGTGATCACAACTGATAAGGGCTGATAAAAGGCGCTAGAACGCAAGTGTCGCGAAATTCATAGCTCGGGCACCAGTGGTCGTCAGGAGTTGGTTTCAAGATATGATATAGGGGGTGGGACGGGAACATATTTGGTGGGGTAAAGAAAGTGATCACAACTGATAAGGGCTGATAAAAGGCGCTAGAACGCAAGTGTCGCGAAATTCATAGCTCGGGCACCAGTGGTCGTCAGGAGTTGGTTTCAAGATATGATATAGGGGGTGGGACGGGAACATATTTGGTGGGGGTCACAAAGTGATAACGACTGATATGAGCAGATAGAGGCGCTGAAACACAATTTTCACAAAATTCATAGTGCGCTTCGCAGCAGTCGTCAGGAACTGATTTTGGGACATGATATGGGGGTTGGACGGTAACATATTTTGTGGGGGTCAAAAAGTGATAACGACAGATGAGGACTGATAATTACGATATGCGTACGAACGTAGAGATTACTCGAAACCAGATTGCAGATAATGCATTTCATTTCAATATCATTTCATTAGCGTTATAATTGTAAATTCAAACACCTTTCAACCGCTACACCTTCTAGAGTTCTTGAGGATGAATGGGATGCTCTAATAAATTTGATAGTGAATACTGGGCATTCCGTCTTGAGATTACCAAAAATTATTCGACCGCTAAATTTCCTCGATTCTCGATGCATGGTGGTTGTTTACATACATCACTTTAGCTGTGCACTTCACTGCGCTTATCAAACAGTGAGATACAGCCAAGATGGGCAACGGACAGTAATGCATTTAACGAAGCAGCTATAGTTAAGCGGTGAAACCCAAAGCTTCACCGATTGTCAGTTTTGTCAGAGGCTTCCGTGTCATGCGCGCGGTAGCGGGCGGAGCTAAACTGGTGATTATATAAAAAAACTGGATAGAATCGATCACTGAATCTATCAAATGAATCAGTGTCACTACCTGCGCGCTTATCTCGCTTAACAACTTCTTCCAGAAAAACGTTTCCCGTAATGAACGCAAATTTGGAAACTCACCCGTCGGGCAAACATGTTGTCACGAGTTTAGATCTATTTTTATTAAATGGAAACATGGCAATGACATTATACTCCTTGCGGAGAAGTAAAACAGTATAATAAACAAGTTAGTTCGAAAATCGAAGAGATAGAGCGCAACGAGAGGGGAGGGGAAACGATCAGAGGGGAAACGCGAGAGAGCATGAGGAGCATGAGAGGTTCAGACGCTCTTGCCGCGATTTATAAGGCACAGCAGGCCTTTTTAGCAGCTTGCTTGGCACTTTTGAGTGAGCGATTGGTCGCGACGGCGACCCCTGTTGCTCACTCTTTAGGAGGAACTGTTTCCGCTTGGCGCCTAATCCCGAATCTGAGCTTTGAAGGCACTTCAAGTGGTAATAACAGCCTTCACACGAACCTGACGTCTTCTTTCCATTAGGGTATTTGCGTCGTGCAACTATCTATTTTGTTTCATTCTTCCATACTCTGAAATCCCAGTGCTTCTGATTCTTAAATGTAATTTTCCTTTGCAGGAATCAGTGGGCGTTCATTCGTGGAACACCGAGCGTTCTGACTACGTCGCCCGGTCAGCGGAACCATGGCGTGACGTGGAAATGGCGAAACCGTCGTCGAGGGACACCAACGCGAAAGGCTCCACTCCACAGCACTTTTACCTCCCAAAGGATCACAATTCTAATTTCGAAGAACCATCATTGTTCGAGGGACCAAGCATGAATGGAATGCCTCGTACCCGGTCGCATTCACCACGCAAAGAGCGACGGCAACGTCCCGAAGAAAAAACTACCAGGTAATAGTTGGCGATTTGTAATTGGAGTGAGAGCTTTTGATAAGTTAGAAATTCTGAATTTCCAGAAGTTTCGAAAAAAAACGATTAAATTCTGATATTCAGCCGCTCCAAATCACCTCAAAAGCACCGCTCGATAACCAACTCATACGATTACCTCAACAGTCAGTGCCATCTCGAAGGATGCTCAGCCAGCATCGTCGTCAATGTGAGTACTTTGAGAGTTTCAAAGCACCCTCTTTCAATACCTCAGCTAAACCTCTTTCGCCCTTGAGCATTCCACTGCTTTTTATAAAATTATAAAATTATTGAATTTAATTAA
>MU889610.1:0-15899 GCA_036418205.1 Ostertagia ostertagi
GAGGCAGCAAAACTTTTCCATGTTTGCTTTCCCTGTTTTGCGCATATTTGCTTCATACATCAGGACCTGCAATGAACTCGTCGGGAGTGTGGTCAAAGTGGGTGTCGTTAGTTCAGCATATTTTTCCCATTTGCTACTCTCTTGATGTTTCTTCTTTCTTATTTTTATTTATTATTGAATGGACATGTTGTAACATCATATGAACATCTTCTCATATTTGATCTCTCACTCAAAACGAATACCATGTATTCTTTCACCAGTGAAGTTTTGAAGGGTGCAACAATCCGCGAACCCGAAGACGCCAATCTCACTCGTCTAAACCAGCGTACCATAGAGGTAATGTCAAGTTTTTCTTATTTTGTTTCAGGGATTTGTTAATGGGATTTTATTCCGATCAGAGCTTATTCTACTGTTTCTCCAAGACACGTACAGCAGAAGACTTTGAACTTTTCTTTACGAGTACTTGCTTGCTCTCACCGTATTATGTTTTTAAGTAGAAACCATGTCAAACTTCCAAATCATTTGCAATGTACCTAGCGTGCACCTTAACCTGTTGCAACCGTGTAATTGCTAGCGTACAACTGATGTCCAGGGGGAGCCAAAACCAAACCGAATGAGCCCAATGCGAATTAAGGTGCTTATTTCTAAACCTATCAAATCCTACAACACAAATTCCTCCACACCGACGACATCCAAAAAAATTTCCCACGAAAACATGGAGCACGGTACCAGCTAAATGATCTCGTCGAGAAACCATGGACCATTACGATGTCATCTGAGAGTTAATCAAAAGGAGGCTAACTTAGTCACAGATAGTCTCTAGAAAGCTATCCACCAGCTAACCGACTGAAGAAATTATATGGCAGCTTCAGGCTGGAGCGATAACGGTAGCCCTTCTTGAGTTAGGCGGTGATAGCATATGACGTCATATTCTGAGGACGGCGCGGGCAATGAAGACGCACTTCTGTGTTATGGAGGAAGGATCCCACAGAAATATCGCATAAAACTTCCCCACTCCAAACAAGTGCCCCTGTGCGACGAAAAATTTGATGATGTGCGTCATGTTCAAAACGGCTTTTTTTGCCCACCTCCTCTCTCCACCCTGCTTGTTTTGCATAGGCATGGTCTGATAAGGAACGCCAAGACTCTCACCGTCGTGGTGCGCATTTATTGCGATCCTGATCTAATGCCCGCAAGTTTCTAGAAGAATATTCAGTATTACAGTTGCGAACGCTCAGTGACGTGATGATGGACACTCTTTTCCTATTGTGGAGTTCGGCTGGTGGAATGAATGGGCAAAAAATTTAGTCCTGAATGTCAGAAAATTCGCCTGGCTGTTCTAGATGTTCTCACTCCTACTTTGTTTTATGGTTTGTTTGTTTTGGCTTATTTTTGTGCTTTCTTTTTGGTTCACTGGAGAGTTATTCTGTAAGGATTCTATACTTAATTCCATGTAGGGTAGGACGTCTGTCTAAGTTCAAAACTTGTTTCCATTTAAAAGTTGAATTTATTTTGTAGAAATCCTTGGCGTCAGCCATCCATCACATATTTTTTCCGAAAGTTGTTCTCGTCCTCATTTATTCGCTGCTGGCCTCAGTCTGTTGATAATCTGGCTGGGCTCCTTGGGCTCCACCGTTGGCGATTTCAAAAAGCGAAGTGGTATGTGTAAGGTATTTTCTGTTTACAATCGTTCCACGAACTACCTTATCGAGGTTACCAATTATGTTTTCAGCGTTCGTGGAAGGATGTGGTTATTGGACATCGTCAGCGCGTGAATAGATTCGTTCATGCTTTTTTCTCGTGTGAAAATAGATATGACTTTGCCGAGGTTTGTCAAGCATATTTCATTCATTTTTCTATCTCATTCAAACCACTGCGCTAACTTTTTTCACTAGAAAAGTATCTGATGAGTGAATTTTGAAGATTCTGCTGTCATCTTCTCCGTACATTTCTGAATTGTCGTTGAAGTTCATCGATCGGATGTGTCGCCTTGATAGAAGACTCGCCCAAGATCTGGCAGGGTCCGTTGCAAAACTACATTCGAGGCGATTTCAATTTTACATATAATGGCTTTTGAGTTCTTTGTCGTGATCGTTTGAATTAATTGTTTTCTTGCTTCATAATGCATTTTTGACCTGCTCTGTACCTTAATAATCTAAAAAAATACTTTCACTTTCAGTATTCTGATGAATTATATCATTGCATCGCTTAAACTAAGGCGTACCGTGAAGAACAACGAGAGTTCTGAGACTCCCGCCGGTTCCGTGAATGGCGATGATGTGTCAAAAGACACTGAGGTTATTTTCAGCATTCGCTTTTTCATTGAAAAAGCATATGAAGTGTAATTTAGGAGAATCGTCCTGCATCTTCTGGAATGGTTCGGTTATTAGAATCGCTTGTACGCTTATGTACTGTTAAACATTTCCGCATGGTGCTGTACGAATTCCTCAGGTATTTCAAATTTGTGTTTCCTTATACACTGCCTATTTCCTTTACTAACTTTTGGTTATGTCTACCTGTAGAGTGTCTGTCTATAGAGTTCGCGTTAGCGAGTTGTACGATATATTCCAATTCCTGGGGGCATATACTTTGTTGTTCCAGTTGTTTAGGGGTGGACCTTTAAACTTGTTTTTTTCTTCTGTAGAGTATTTTTTCTTTTTTTTCATTTCTACCTACTGGGCGGAAGTGGTGTAGTGGCAAGTGGCACGCTTACCACGCGAGCGGTCCGGGGATCAAATCCTGGGTCGTGAGTCGCCCGGGCCAACCAAGCCTTCCATCCCTCCGGGGTCGGTTAATTGGTACCAGACTTGTCTGGGAGGATAAAAACACTGACTTGTACAGGGTGTCCCAAAATTATGGGCGCCGAAATTCAAAAATTTGTTTGGCAAAAGTACTCGATTATTCTCCCTTCATTTGCTGATGATTAGTTACACACGAAAGGTCCTCTTGTAACCTGTTTGATTGTAGGTGTGAAATCCCTACTATCTTCAGGAGGGCGGGAGGTCTTTCACTGCGACCTGCGATCATTCGCATGCACGAGGCGGATACCCCAATGAAGGACAATGTCAAATATTTTGTAGTTTCCACAAGGGTTATACGGAAGGTTATCCTACGATACTAGGAAACAGCGTCCATTATGCATAGGCCTAAGAGAGGTAGAAAGGCTGGCCGTTCTGCCGGAAGGGTGTCTGAAAGGTTCCATTCTCAAATTGACCGCGACCCACGACGCTCCTTCAGAAGAATGGCGGAGGAGCTGGAGGAATCGAAGTCATCGATGGGAAAGGTAGTCAATGAAGAACTACATAGCCGTTCCTACCATATGCAGGAGTGTCAGCTCATTTTCGATATCAACAAGCAACAGAGGGTCAAAGATTGCAGAAGGTTGCTTACCCGCCTCAGTGAGGACACGCACCCTACCACCCTTTCTTATGAGGAAAAAATTTCCATAGCAGAGCGGATTGGCAATAGCCAGAAAGATTGCATTCCGGGCAGAAATGTCAGGAGTGCTACTCCACGCTAAAAGATTGTTTGCAAATCACCGAACTTGGTCTCAATTTCGGTTTAAAGGAACACCACGTCCAGTGGTAAGGGGCCGTTAGTTTTCCTTTGATTTCGGTAAGTTCATCAGCAAATCCGGACACTTGAGGTGAACGTAATGAAGGCTCGGCACGAGTCCTACCTTGGAAATAACCCGAGTTGTTTCCAGCAGAAAAGTGCTCAGGCCTACATGGCCAAGTTCCTCCAAGTGTGGTGCCGAGTTCAGTTGCCCGACTTTGCTGGCACCGAGGAACGGCCGTCATTTTCACCAGGTTCGCGCCCACCTCACCTCTTAGTGTGGTCGTTGAGCGAAAGTAAGGTGTGTCAAGTTCTTCGTCACAGTTCGAGTCACTGGAAGGAACATTGAAGGAAGCCTGAGAAGAAATAGACGAGGAATTCCTGCGTGCAACGTGCGCGAAGCCCAAGAAGCGACTTCGAGCTTGCATTAGTCGCGTTGGAGAGTATTTCGATATCTAGTTGTTCCACATTGTTGGGGATGATGCAATTTAACCTTATGTGTAAATTCAGTCAGCATCGTCCGTTTAGAAGCTTGAAATATATTGCTGTGTGTAGGCGCCCATAATTTTGGGACACCCTGTACATCGGCTGGCCCCCGCAAGTCATTGTATAGGCCACATCGCATTCAAACGCCACTGCGAATGTACAAATGGAAGTAGAATGCGTGCCGCATCCCAAAAAGGGATTGATCAACGGCAAATGCTTTATCCTTTATCCTTTATCGTTATTAAACACCCCCTTTCTCAAGGCCGATCCTTGCAAATTTAAATTCAGACAAGCTCCTCTGCCATCTCATCTGCGTGAGGTTCATTGAACGGCCCGCGGATGCTTTCTATGCACCCGCTCACGCTTGTCTACATTGGGTCAAATCCCGAAGGCATTATTTTTCGACGTATTAGTGAATCATAATTGTTTTACAATTTCCTTTTGTGATTCAACATCGGAAAATCAAATAGTCAAGCTAAAATATCAAGAAATGAACAGAAACAATCTCCATGAGCAACCCTTTCCGTTGTAGTGGCGAAGTTGGGAGCTGCATGAAGGGGAGAACAAAGTCAGCAAGGAAGATCAGTGGCCACATCCGCAAACTCATAGAGAAACACGTAGAGCTCCAAATACCGCTTTGGTGAGACCGCCAACCCGCTGGAATATAACTATTAGTATTTCGATTTGAACGTGTTCTTATGTTTTCTGAGGCTGATGTCAGAGTCCGCGATCCGTCGCAGGTTTCGCTGATTTTCGCGATTTGCGCGATTTTCGATCGCGGTAGCGCCCGCGAAGTGCGCGGGAAATTTGAAAATGCTCAGCACAGTTCGCGGGCGCCTTGTGTGTGTTGTGCCTTGTGTACTCCTGTGATCCATCGCAGGTTTCGCGCAAAATCGCGCAAATCGCGCAAAATCAGCGAAACCTGCGACGGATCGCGGACTCTGACATCAGCTTGAATGAAGCTCGTGATATGTTCTGAGAGTGGTTGCGAGGCACCAGGACTAATTTTTGTCTCAAGATCTTTGAAAACGGCTTCCTTCCTTGTATTCATGACGTCGGCTAGTGGCTTATCATGCCTCCTATAATTTAAGGGTTGCTTGTAAAAAAAATCCTATTCAGCTTATCAGTGTGACATATTTCTGTTTATAATCTATATATAGCAACCATAAGTAGTGAAAAGCGCGCGGGTATTTTTTGATGTAGTTGTAAGTTAAAGTTCAGAAATGTGCATGATAATATTTAAATTTGCATAGTAATTATAATAATTCTAGTTTCATTGCTGATTCTCATGAGAATAATTTCATTTATAGTCATTATCCGAACCGCGTTAAGTTTTTGGTGCCCATACGACTGGGACGCAGTTCGAGAGGCCTACACTTGAAAGTGAGCGCCAATTCCGATTCCAAAATGCAGTTCTGGTATGTGGATTTATTTAACCGGTTCGGAGAACCAGTGGATTGTCCACCTCATTGTTTCTTTTCAGGAATTGGTATCCGATTTATGTTGCCCCTCATTATGGAGTGCTGAACCAGATTTGGAGTTCTCTGATTGTGAAGGATGTCCGCCAATTGATCCAATTGAAGAACACCCAACGAAAGGATGCTTTGCGGAATTCAGTGGAAGCAAAGTAAGAAAGAAGAAAAAGAAGAAAAATCGAGTCGCCCTCCATCTGTGGAGATTATTGAAGGTGCGTGGAGCTATCAATAGAGCTGCTGACTGTTCATGCTTATGTCATTTCGTATTGTTTACATCAAATTGGTATTAGCTGTTCTAAACTGACCTACTAAATTCGAATTTTCAGACGACGCTACTGTAACGGCGTTGGAATTAGTTGAAGAGATTGATTGCGATCGTCGTGAGTTGCTATTTTGTGTTTGATACCCATTTTGAATATTGACTTCTCTGATAGTTCTGTACACAGAATCGTCGAGTACATTGGAGGCGATTGTATTTTCGCTTTGTACCTTCGTGAACAACCCCGATCAAAAGATTGCTGCAGTTCGCCAGGCTCTCGAGATACTGTCAAAGGCGACGTCTGCCGCCATAGAGGAGCGAAACGAACCTTTCCTAGAAGTGGTTAGTGATTTTCTGACTCTCCAGGTTTATGCGAAAAGATGGTGAAAGTGGTGATTGGGAAGTGTGCGGTATTGAAGACATGTTCTGCGATTACATAGCGAGAGTATCACGCCTAAAAGCAAACGAATTTCAGTTAAAGAGAAGGCTGAAAAGAAGGAAAAGACACTAAGACGCTAGAACCAAAGACCTGATTTTTTCAGTAAGGCGTATCGTGTTAAATGACGAGACAGTGAGCATCAGGAAAGAGTACAGACGAGAGGAACATGTAGGATCAGGCATCCGACGCATAGACCTTTGCATTCGATTGACAAGAGTAGATCCTGGCTGGTCAAGTTTATGCTCATTATCAAGCTGCGCGAACAGCACTTACTCTACTTTTGTGGATAGCTTTACCCTACCCACGGAAGGGATCTTCCTGGCTGGATCCTTTCTGTGAGGGGGTTTGTCTTCAAATGTGAATTTTACGATGAAAAGGCAGCCTTTTGAAAATTAAGTTAGAGATGGATAGCTTCACCCTACCCAGTGTGTACGAAAGAAGAAAATTGTGCAAAAATTTAGAACTCGAGAATTGCGAGAAAAGGGTTAGCAGCTGCGGAGTGGAGGGGTAATGGGACCCCTACCTGTTCCAGCTGATTTTTTGCACTATATGTGCACGTGGCAGCCGCTTCGCTATGGTCCCTCTTGTCAACGCTAGGGGCTCTTGCGCTGTGGAACGGCGAGAGGTAGACACGATGGACCGACGGCTCAGATGGAAGCGGCCCACCAGATGCCAATAACGCGCCATGGCCCACGGGGGAGGCCATCGCTCAGGGCAGGTCCTTTGATGCGAATTGCAAGTCGGTCCGCACCCTCAGACGTGCGCTTGTCTATCCACCAGGTGAGTTTTCTCTTCTTCGTCCTTGTCGTAGATCTTTTTTGAACGGTAAATGAATCGAAAGCGAATGGCTAGCACATGGCTTGACGAATGCCAGCAGAATTTCAGTGGTGGGAGCTCGTGGAGGAGGAATGAAGTCGGAGATGTCTTTGGAAACGTGGTCAAGTAATATCTAAGGAGTTAATAAAGGAAAAAAGAATGAACATAGTTGAAAGGAAAAAAGGTGGTCATTGGATAGAATCGTTTTGCACTCATACCACCTCCGCTGTCGAGTGACTGTTACGAATTTTGTCTGAGTTTGAAGGGTGAAGTCATTGCACTGGACTTTGATGCTATACGGCATCCATGATCCTGAATAGAAATACAACGCATATCACCCTTTTTGATCTCATATCTGTTCCAGATTCGCGGGTGTATTCGACGTGTTGGCGTTCGCCCAATATTCGATAGGATGGACAAGATATTTGGTTCGGATGATGTAGTGGCTTGCCTACTTGCTGTATCATCCATTCTTGATTCTTTGGTAGGCGAACAGGTATGTTGCGTTCATGATCTATTTTGTTCGAATCTCTGTTCTCCTTTTTTAATTCCATTATATCATTCCTCCATGTTATCGGTAACCCATAGGTTCTACCAGAGGTTCGGTCTGTAGCAAGGTTGTTATTCGAGTCGATAATTTCAGGTGATGGTTTTGTACAAAATCCTCGACTATTCACCTGCTGAGCACTCTATGGCATCGATCATCATCAAGATCGACGAAATGCCGCAACCAGATGCCTCATCGAAGTGTTTGGTGAAGATTTTAGACAAGTTCTTCGATTCGTTGAGTAGCTGCTCTGTGCCCGACGAAGGTGAAATCTAAGGTTGTCTTCAATGATAGGACCCCAAATGCTATTCACCTGTTTTTAGCTGCAAATGGTGCGGAAGAAATAAAAGTCCCAGTCATGTACGGTAAAAGTGAGGCTGTCGCGAAAGCTTACCGTATTCCAGTAGTGGAAGTGGTTGAAGGAACTCGAGAAGTTTATAAAAGAGTTAAAGCATCGTCTAGGTAATCAATTGCTTTCATTAACAATGAAGCATAGGGTTTCAAGAGTGGTAATCTTCTTGCAGTATATTGGTAAAACGTCAGAAGACAGTCGGAACACGAATGGGCACCGAGGTAGCGAAACTTATCGATGCCAACAAAGGTAAAGAAAAGGCAGTACGAAAGCTGTTACGGAAGGAGTTGGGAATTCGGTTAGTCCCTCAGTTACTTTTCTTCTTTTCATTGAAGACTCTTCGGTTGAATTTTGAAAAAAAATCATACAGGCATATGCCACTATCGGCCGCAAGGGTAGGTGGAGTAGACACTTACCGATCATCCTTCTGCTGATCGTTCGCTCGTATCTTCTCTGCAGTGGAGCTGCAAACCGTGCTGCTAACCAGGAAAGGCATTCAACTTCCCATGGAACTTTTAGGTGACCCAGATATATCGATAGAGCTTCAAACGCTGATTACAAATATGGAAACTAAAACTGCAAAATGAACCTGCCAAGGAAGTTGTGAGCAGTCAAAGTTGGCTGGAAGTAAAGCGTTACGTATTAACCGTGCTAGCCTCCGGGCTTTCAAACTCGCCGTGGAGTAGTTAGTTGTAGTGCTCTCGAAATTTGCATTCCAGAGGGAAGAGAACTTACCGTGTGACCCTCACTTTGGAGAGAGCAATACTCCGCGGCGACTCTGAAAGCCTGGGATCCAGCACGTTCATATGCAACGCTTTACTTCAGCCAACTTTGACTGCTCACAACTTCCTTGGCAGGTTCATTTTGCAGTTTTAGTTTCCATATTTGTAATCAGCGTTTGAAGCTCTATCGATATATCTGGGTCTCAATTCAAAGTTCCATGGGAAGTTGAATGCCTTCTCCTGAAATGTACCGCCCCTAAGGTAGATCCTCTTGCATTGGCTGAAATTGTGCGACGATTTCTTTTTCCGAACGTACGTGGTCAAAATTTTTGGCGTTTGCTCGGATTGCTCGCTGGATGGCCCAATAGTTGTAACTGGCGGGTGCACTGCTATTTGCAACTCGTTTGTCGCTATTGTACCGCCGCTATATTCCCCTTGTTTCGCAGCCCATTTATACCTGTCTCCATTCATCGTTTACCCAGGCATGTATGCATGACCAATTTTCTCTGTCTGCATCAAAAGTTTAGAGAACGTATCAGTAAATCGGAAAGCTCGTTGGAGAGTTTTAGATACTTGATGAATTTCGTGCTTTCATTAGCATTCTATGATCTTTATGATTTTCTCCGGTAGTCACACGGAAGTCCGATAGTTACTTTGTGCTTGCCCTGTTTCGATGCATTTATACCCAGAATAGCCCTTCAGCGCATGAGTAGTTGAGGGTATTTATTTTTCGTGATCTAAATCAATTTGAAACATATCGTCAGTGGGGTGGGCGGCTGTGAAACAAGCTGAACTGCGGCATTTTCAGCGAACCGGCTCCACCTCGTGAAAGTCCACGCAAAAGACCTCTGTCAGTTCAGAAGGAAACCCACGATGTCAAGCATAAGAAGGTTTAAGCTGTAAATCATCTTCTTCGTGTTTTCTCACGTGTGCTGAGGACACACTTGTAAATTAGCTCAGGTAATGGCATACATTAGATGATCTTGTGAAGAATTGTTTTTTGTTAGCATGTTTCTCTTAGAACGATCTGATTATCAGCGTGAACGGTTGTAAATTTCTACCGTATATCTTGTTATCTCAACTACCTTATTGAGTTTTTCTTTCAAGATTTTTTGTTGTGGCGTTGTTTATGTGTCATTGGTTTGATCATCAACGTTTTTGTATGAGAGGTGCATTGTCGAAAGTCATTGTTAATATTTATTTATAGTAATGGACTTAATTTTTATTCATATCACATCATCTTCTCAAATCTATCAGTATGATTAGTAAAAAACATTTACTTGCTTTAAAATTCATCGGGTAATTGTTGTTAGAAAACATTTGCGAATTTAATTCTCAGAACAATTTTCGTAATAAATATTGCATTTCCAAATGGTTAAAGTTAGGCAAAATTACTCGTTCTGTACAGATTTTACTTAAGCTAGATCATTCGGGTCGTGGTAGGGTTTTCTCCATCTCGATTGAAGGTGCATTTGTGAAGAATTGCTTATCAAGTATGAATTCCGCCGCACCGCTGATAAGTACTCGATTCCTGTAAATATATTTTGGGGAAAGAAAATTGATTTTTTTTTCATGGCTACAAGGGAGGTACTGGCCGTGTCAACGTCACAACTAGAAGGGATTTCAATGATAGTTGGTGATAGCGACCGTAGCTTTTGGTCCGAGGGTTACGGTATCGGGTGCAACAAACGACATAGCTTTTTAGTCGTTGGGTGTTGGTCAAGATGCCTACGTTGCAACGGCGCAGCCATGGCGACGTGTGTGCGGTATGAAAGGTACCGTATCCAAGCTCACTCGATTCTTTCCATTCTCGCTCTATCCTCCAGGGGTCCGGATCACTGCTCTTGTTTCGCTTTTTGTGCCCGTGGAAGTCAATAGCATTTGCAATGCGCAGTCGTTCAACTGCGACTTTGAAATCAAGCTGTCAAAACGAGGTGTGAATGCGACAGCAAGACTAATTTAGACAATACGACGAAACAATGCGACAGGTAGCCCAATCCAACCCACTAGGGAACTGGCGGACACATGCGGCGTTGCTCTCCTGAGATACCCGACAGGGCGACTCGTCGCCGCTCAAAAACAGCGCCAGATGGTCAACGAGCGAGTCGTGGTGTGTGATGTGGACGTACTTTAGTACTTTCATTGAACTCGACGCGAAATCACTAAACTACGCGCTGGGAAATCTGTCTCTGCCTTCGCGCAGCGAGACGGGCCTCTTGCCTTCGTACTCTTTTCCTGGGACATCCGTCCCAGAGTTAACCCGTACACTTTGCCAAGACCTAAAAAAAAAACGCGAACTCCTATCCATCGCGTTCCCCAACAGATGCTCCTTTTACTGGTTCATGGTTCGTATAAGTTGATTCTGTTCACTCAGTCATCTGCCAACTGCCCCTCCCCGTTTCTCTTATAAACTCCGCTCCATGCTCGAATCCCGTGAAAAACTTTCAAATTCCAAGCTTTTTCTTTCCATGCTGCTCGAAAAATACCGCCGACTTCCTTTAATCAAGTACGACCCTGTCGTCTGGAGACTTAGTCGAATTGGTTGACCCTGTTTTTCTCCCCACTCTGTTATCAATGCGCAAAAAAAAAACGTAACTCACTTTTGTTCTCCTAAAACTGCTGTGGAGCCGTCTCAATCTGTAATAAATCCAGAACCAAAAATCGGCCGCCAGACATGCACGAAAACCCTGCAAGGCAGAATTGCTAGCTGAGCTCTTGGCATGAGCCGAAATTTCTAACCCCCATAGCTTTAAATCTAGTACATGTGACTTAGCTACTTGCAACTTTTGTAAACAATTACATACTTTATCTTTTTCATATCATGGCAGCACAACTCAGGAAACAGGCAGGCAAAAAGGCAGAGTCAGCGGACGAGTCGCAGCGCGTACTGTAGTGATTTCGCGTCAAGTTAAATAGAATGCCATTGTACGTCCTACATCGCACATCACGCGCTGCGACTCGTCCGCTGACTTTGCTCTTCTTGCCGCGCGACGGGCCTCTTGTCGCGGTACCGAAGCACTCGGAGTGCTCAACTAGCCGCCTCTAGCGTTGTGAAAGGGTAATATGCTAGGCTTCTGGGACGTCTAAATAATGTAGACCTTGGCTGATCAACGGCTAGAAGCGTGAGCTATGTGTCAAGGAAATACCTTTACCAACTGGAGTTTCGCCTATGGCCTACTTCGTGGCTAGTTCTTTTTCCTACCTAAAAGAATACTTCCCATTCCGTCCAGCTCAGAAAAGGGCAAGGGACCATTCTTAAACAGGGAACTTTTTTAGTTTCCAAATACATCGTTGGTTCTTCAAATTTTTGTGAAGATTTCTGAAAAATCAAAATCTTCTCGGAAAAAAAATTCCAGACGACAATAACTAAGCGCTCCTACCTTCTCGGGATTTCAGTGCCGATTTCAGAGTTATTACCTCATTCAGGCAAAATGAGACCTTAGTTTTCCAGCGCGAAATACAACCTTTCTTCCGCGCGTCGAGCAAACTTGGCATTGGCTCACCTTGCTGAAAAGCTCGAACAGAGCGATCGTCCCACCTACTCAGAATGAGGCTACGTTTCAACCGCGCGCCCAATGTTACATATTTAAACACCTATGCTGCTGTGCATACAAAAAGGTGTTTCAGGAGAGGAGGTTTCAACTGCTGACTCACCAAACACAGAGAGCAGCAGCGAAAAATGAGATAACGCTGATGTTGAAGGGCCAGATTGGTCCGAAATCGCGTTCCATTTCCGGTACTCTGCAAAAAAAGAAACCTTCATGGATACCCAAAAATGTTGTGCATTTTGTTCTTGTGTAAAAGATTTGTAATTTCAGAAGCTGATTTCAAACAACCCTCTGAACCGGAACTTTCCAGGCTATTTCATTCCAGGTTCATCGACTCACCGCTTGATTGAACATCGGGATGGAATAATGGCATTGCATGATGCCAATTAGACAAGATCGAAAAGCCGAGAAGTTCAAATGGCCTTACAATTAATGGAATTCGATCCACGGGAAATCAGTCGTACGACTGGACGGGCGTGAGCGAATATTAAACGAAGCAAACTCACTTCACGAAAACGCTGAACAACTGGTGAGTGAGTGAAATACCGAAGGACATTGCCACTATCGCGACGGCTGCAAGCATCATCAGAATGGTGATCTCGAGCTGAAATTGTGAACGAAATTTTGATTAGTACCTATCCAGGGTTTTTTCTGATGTATGGGTGTGGCTCTTCCTTGCAATAGCTGTTTAACCATTAGCTCCATGGATCAACGATAGTTCGCCCCTTCCACTGAAGATTTTCGCGTGCAAAGGCACCATGATAGTCCCGACACTTGACAAATGTTGTGCTATTCAGGTGGGTCCACATTGGAATCGTGCGATCAGAGTTGATTGAAATGAAAAAAAGAAGCAAAGGATCACCTTTCTGGCGATGAAGCCTTTACAAGCGATTTCCTCTCTCGACCACATGAAATGAGGAGGAACGATATCCGGACGAGTTTTCTGACTTGCCTTCTCCACAGCTCCGCTACCTATTCATTTAAATTAGCCTCTACTATCGTAATCTCACGTTGTGTCTCATGGAGTGTGCACGAGATAACTCGTCCATTAGCTCACACTGGCTCACTTGTAAGGCATTAGTGCTACTGTCCCGCATTTTCGAGCTGAGCAAACAGCAACATCTGTGATAACTCGTGGCTACGTTACCCACCTCTGTTATCATACAGTAAGATTTGCGCTCAAACATTCACACAACTCGGTTTTGCTTAAAGGACGAATTCACGATGAAAAAGCAACCCATTTCAAATTAACCTAGGGATGGTGAGTGGTACACGAAAGAAGGAAGAACCATGAGAAACGGCCCAGAACCCGAGAAATGGTACCCCTTCCTTGCCCGTTGATTCGAGCATTGATGCGACTCTCATCGCTGTGCCCTCTTCAACACTACGCTCTCTCAGCTATCTAATCACTCGCCACGTATTGAACTACGGCGAGTGATCAGATGATCGGTGGGCGGAGATCGCCGGACCCGCCAGCTTTGAGGCATGATAGGTCGCCGAGGTCAAATTTTTCCATGCGAATTGCGCGTCAGTTCGCACCCTCAGGAGGTCCGTGGGTCCCTCAACTAGGTCAGTTTCCCTTTCTTCGACCTTCATTCTAATCGTGAATTCCTCCTTTAAATGATGAGTACAATATTTTGGGCTTGTCTTAATAAAAGGGAGCAGGTGATGCAATAACTCATTCCGCCTACAATAATCCCTATTTGGCAGGGGAGAAAGCTGCGGGGCGTGATCCATTTCTCTTTCGTCTTGCCAACCACGGAGCTTACTTACTGAATTTGGAATTGCTTTAGGTGGCATCTACTATTGCTCTACATACATGGCTCCACCCTCTCGGTATATAGATCCTGACTCTTAGAGTATCAAAAAAGAGGCTGTTCAAGAACTGTCATCGACTTGAACTTATTTTCCTGTAGTGTGGGCTGTTCTTGTTAGCCGTTAAGGTCAACTAGAGCTGCCTCGCTTTGAGCCGCAACCTTTCAGAACTACAGTTCATTTGAGTGATTTTTGTGTTGATGGAGTGAGATTCGGACCACCTGATCTTCACGTCAGTACTTTTCGTAGCCGTGAAACACTACTTCACCTAACTTAGCATCAATCAATGCTTACCTGGATGAATGCCAATTTTGGAGAGAGCAGTTTTGCCTGCTCAGTCTTCAGTCCGTAAAACTGAAAAGATTTCTATCAGTGAAAAAAGTCAACAATTTTAGAACCATTCTATATAATAAATGGTATGAACTGCTATAAAAAACGATAGTACCATCAGTAGAGTTGTAATTAATCCTCCAAGTGTCAAAGCGAACATGAAAAGCATGGCCCATGTGTCCATTGACTGTTTAACGCTATGCAATTCTGCAAAGAAAACTCATGAGCATCTTACAAAAAATGTTTTTAGATCAATGGGCTTTATGTTCTGTAACGGTGCGTTCTCATTGACTTCACAGTAGCTGATCATTGGGAGTTCAGCCTGAAGTGTCTCCATAGTTGGGGGGGGGGCGTCGTGGGCAGAATCCCGAAGTCATACAAAACCACCACATGCATTTCCTTTTTAAAACTCTCTTGTCGTTTTTTTGCACAGTCAAAATCAGAATGGTTCATCCTTATTCTGGTGCTTCGTTCTCTACGATGAACTGCACTATGAATGCTATGGTAAACTTCTGCCCCCCCCCCCCCACCAAATTCCCTCACATACTTGTCATTAGACTGCAACCAATATAGTCGATCAGCTCGAAGCCAGGTATCCATGCAGAAGATGCATATCGATTACCTGGCTGGCTGCTCAAAATAGGATTCCACGATAAAGTCGAAGGTCGAAAAAGTGGAAACCAGCTTACCATTAGTGAAAAGACAGGCGACTGAGGGAGGCCCTAAGGGTGCGGACTGAAATGCATTTAACAGCGAAGAATATGCTCTCATCACTCTAGCATAGCCGTTATCGCGCCGCTATCGACGCGACACGCCCACCGACTGGCTAACCACTCGCCGCAATTCTCTAGACGTTTAGCAGAGAGAGCGCTAGCGCTAGAGACCGATGAGAGTGGCATCAACGCGGTGATCAACGGACAAGGAAGGAATCCCATTCCCTTAGTACTTGGCAGTTCCTCTTGCTTTTTCTTCACCACTGGTCACCTCTACCTTAATTCTAATTGGCTGACTTCTGAACGTAAGCTCTGCATTTGAAGGCAAGGTTCGGGCTCAGCCTCACTGGAGTAGTCGCTCCCGTGGATAGAGATGTGTGGTCAGCCATTGCAGAGGTCGCGTCACCTACCCATATCGAAAAGCGCCACAAGGACGCTATGCGCCAAAGACTCTGATCAACTCCACCCAAAGAATTGTGAACGTTCGCGTTCGATATAGTGTACAGGTAGTGTTAACCTGTTATACAGTCCCTTCTCGGATTTCTTTACCCTCTCCACGACTCATATCTCATCTTCGTGCCTGCCTCAGACTTCATCACAGCAGAGAGCAAGAGGGCTTGTGTTTCTTGTGTTTTTGACGATTTTCTTTCCAATTTTCACCACCTGCAGTCCTCTTCGCATCCTTATGTTCATATTTAGTGGGATCACCACATCAATTCCATCCTGATGGCTTCAACAACTAACGATGTATTTTTCACCGGCCTCCGTCTCATTTCGTGGAACATTTCCTCGTTTGAAGTCGAGTAATGCAGCCAAGATGCCCGGCGACAAGTTCGCCGTGT